>JAJODA010000975.1:0-18435 GCA_021730345.1 Fusarium cicatricum | reverse complement strand
GACTAGTGTTAAAAAATTGTATCTTATCAGTACCCCAGCAGTTGCTTGAGCTCTGTGACATGCGACTGGCCAAGCCCTTTGTTTGTAAACAGCTGAAGGGAACAACACCAACATCATCATCAACAACAACCTCACACTCCAACACCGAGAGACCGACATGTCGTCCGAACCGGATCAGCTTGTGGTCGATCTTCTTGACCAAGAGATCGCTTCTCTAAAAGAACAAGGTGAGCCTCATAATCACAGGCGCATCATCATCTTCACAAACCATCTAACCCCCAACTAGTCGCTTCCTTGCGCAAGTCACTCAAGATCGAATCCTCCACCATCCTCGCATCCTCCTCGACTCAGAACCTCCTCAAGCCTGCAAGTAGCTTTCTCTCTCCACGAAACAGCACCCCCTCCCGTGCAAAGCTCCTCAGCGAATCGGACAAGCAAAAAGCCTACATCCAGCAATGCCTCTATCGCATATGCAGCTCCGTCACCTCATTCAAGGTCCACGATCCCGATCCCAATGCCGTCGACGGCGGCCACATCCTCGGCCTGCGGTTTGAGGTCATGTCCAAGGGTCAATTCCTGCGACCCTACTACGTCATGCTCAACCGTCCATACTTCAACTCCAAAAACCTCCGCATCCACCGTCACACGCTTCCTCCTGCGATACCACTTTCCGGCTTAGCAGCGCGCCACCTCCCGGCACCACGGCCCGAGAGCGATGATCCTCCGCAGCAGAATCTAGACCGGTTCGTGCGAACGCTCAGGAGGGAGATTGTGCGATATCACAACCGACTGGGTGTTTCCGCCGACCTGAGACGGGGGCTCGGATTGCATGACAAGACAGCCGACAACATCATGCCTGATGACATTATCGAGGTCGGCATCGCCGACATCGAAGCCAAGCAGATTCGATTCTCATGGGCCGACGACCGCAGCGGTAGAGTCGTTATGGACGACGACGGGAATGTGGTCAAGCTTATGATGTTTAGCAGAGAAGGCCGCGACTGGGAAACCACCAGGGAACTCTACGGTAAATATGATCGTATCGAGGATGTTACCAAGAAGCTTCAGGAGTACGTCAATGGTTGAGGCAAACCACCGATACAGAGTTTGACGGTTGGTACCTGCGCCATGTAAAGGTGCTCCAAGTTTGGCATGTTGACGAGTTTCGCTTCTTCATATAAGAAAGCGGCTCCGTTAAAGTGGAAAATCCCTTCAGAATGATGACAGTTCATTTCTATGAGCTCTATTCTCAATGGACATGCTTCGACATGGTTAATATGTAAGTCTCTTCAAGCTCAAACACGGCATACCTTTCTCACTTTTTTTTTTTTTTTAGAGAACCTGGATGGGGAATCACAATAGACAGCGGCTGTGTGCCAGATATTAGGGATATCAGTCGGTTCAGGACGCAAGAGATAAGAAGAAGGCGGTTAGCCATGAGGAAGAAGCCAGGCTCTCACTGATCGGTCATGGATGAGTGAGAAATACCGCTTTTATCTTGATTCGCTTAGTAGCATTCCACTGCGCAAGCCATGATCTCATAATAGTGCCCTAGAGCAACTACGGCGTCAGTTTCCCGCTATAGGGCGAGACAAAGCAATATATCAGAATGCGAACCAACTATATGATATGAGCTGTTCCCACCAGTGACCACCTACACTGTCTACTGTTCAACTCAAAGTCCATGCTCTAAACTCTCGACTCGACTCAAGAGCTATCCGAGACCTCTTTAAGCCACGCACTTGGACAAATAGTTGATCAGCCCTCACAACTCCATGCTCAGGCCCAGCCTCTGGTCTATGCACCCCCTAACAGTCTTAGAAACAAGGACGCAAGCGTCTTTTTTCTTCTGCAAGGACTTGACAAGCGCGATAACGTAAAAAAATATACCCAAGCTTAGGCGTTTACCTTGCAGCTTGTCTTAAACTCAGGGTTCGGCATGGAGATGGGAATACGGAAGGGACAGTTCACGGCAAGACTGATTCTGACTGGTTGACGAGATATATGTTTGCATTTTGACTTCTCTCGAGACTTGGGTCCGAGATATCTGGGTCGGTCAGAGTATTGCTCATCTTGAGCCGCGAAGATCCAACATTGCAAACTCAGCTGCTCCTTGATGGTCATAATCAGGGACCACGGGAAACTATGGTTCTTCGCTTTACAGTGACAGCAGCCCCTTGTGGGTACAAGCTTTGTTGATGGCCTCCGTGATTTGACTAGACTGTGTCAATATGCATCCACTGGAGCAGTCTTGATGCCGGCCTTGTCAATTTTCAGAAGCTGACAGCCTTGATGCATTTATAATTTCTATAAATTCGTCAATTCAAGAAAGCCATAGACGCTCTGGGTAGGCAGTCAACATACCTCAAAAGTGGTACAGCATACTTTCAGCTCTAGTCCTCATGGGCGCGCTTCAGGCTGTACCCGTATCGTTCTTTGTCGATGAAATCTCCAAGAAGGATTCGACTTGTTGAGATGCAGTGTCCGTTGCCCTCAACTTCACCAATCCAATGGTTTCTTGGCCGTCGGCGCACCCGTCGAAATGAGCGGCTCGTCCATGACACCCTCCAACCTCTGGCCCGTCTCGTCCTCCAACACAGCCCTGTCGATCTTCCACAGCCTGACCTGCTCCTCCACGATGCCCGTCCACTTCTGAATCAGCGGGTGCGCCTCTGCCACGTCCGCAAAAACGACCTCGTCAGCTCCCTCTGCAGGCTGGACCGGGTACTTCCAGTTGCCGTCCTCTGCCCAGTAGTCCGCCTTGAAGATGTTCGCCGTGCTCAGGTCCTCTCGCGCCTGGCGCATAAGCTCGGTGGCTTTTGCCGAGTCTGGATCATCGCGACCAGATACTGCCTCGGCGATGCCCTCCATCACACCCAGCAGCTGGCCTGCCTTGGACCCTACGGTCGCGCCAAGGCTGAAGCCCTCGTCGAAGCCAGCCTGGAGGTTGCTCTCTTTTGAAATAGTGACACCCTCGCGGTAACCTGCCGTGGTATGCTCCGTCTGCAATCGGCGAATATCCGAGGGATGAGAAGTACCAGGCGCCGCAGATTCATCGGCATGGTATTCTTGGGCAACAGGCGACGAGGGCCCTGACCCAAAGACGTCATCTAGAGCATCGTTGTTCCTTGAGTCTTCTGCTTGCAAGTCGCCCTGAGAGCGACCAATGTATGCGTCGTCGGCCATGTGCTCCACGGGTTGGAAATGCATCGTGATTATTGCTTTGTAAATGTTTGAAAGTTAGCGATATATCGGTTGTGGATGCTTGGCTAACGGTGGGTCATTATTCCCAGCGCCACGCGGACAATCCCAGTTGTGTGTTTACAAGGGGTTTTCTGGTCTTTTTTCCTTTTTCGGTAGTACCAGAGACTCACCTTCAATCTTACAACTCTGACCTCCTCCTTATTGATCAATTCTCTACTCCGAACTCAAAGCTTCTATCTTAGTAGTTTACTGACACCCTACAAAATACTAGTCAATTATGATTCTATTTCATGTTAGTTTTCTTATAAATGCTCTACCTCATACCTTCTATGGTCTAAACTGCAACTTTCGGTTTTCAAGACCAATATATTGGAAAGCCCCGATCATCATGACCTAGCTCGCTCATCATTCACGAAGGAACCCAGCAAGTGACACCTGAGACTCTGGGTTCTCTGCTTAAACAGAGACCAACTGTCCTTCGTGTGAGCAAGCTAAGCTTAGCCTTTAACCCTGCTTCATATCTCTACCCAGCATAACCACAGAACTTGAATTGTGAAACGCGGCCGAATCGCGGGTGTTTCAGCGGGACCGACAGGCGCTGCACTGAGACCAGCAACAATCGGGCGTCGTCTTTGTTGATTCACCCACCTATTTCTTCCAACAGGCCGGAATCGGTACGGAAAACTCTTATGTGATCGCCTGTGGGAGTACCGGCATGGTCTTTAGTTGTCAAATTGGAAGACTAGAGAGACTCTGAAGCTTTGCCCTGCATGCCACGGAGAAAGAAGCTTGAGTGGGTTAGAACGGTATCGTATGTGTTACTTATACTACTACTCAAGACGAGCTCTGTTGAGCAGACTCGCCAACCAATACGCAAGGCCGCACTCAATGAAGCTCCAACGTCGTTGTCTAGACTCCTCTTAAGCCTGGCCCGTACTAGGGATCGTTGATCACCATGCCCAAGTTATCCCCCTACAATAATTGCACCAGTCCCCTAAGTACGTATAGCACAACAGACTATATAAATATAGCTAATCGAACAAGCCATCTCCGTATGGCTGCTCTACTCACCTCCAGCATGTGCACCCGCATCCTGCTCGCACATGCCGTGCAACCGCTGTATCATGGTATACTTCTCACGGAGATATTCTTTCTGGTGCTCGCGCATCCCCTCCAAGCTGAGAAGAAAGTTGACCACGTACAAAAAGTCCCTAACGTGCGACGTGAATCCGCCCTCGACCTGATCGTGCGATGCAGGCAGCGCGAGCACGTCGGCAATGGTGCTAGCAATCTCAAAAATCTTTTGCACGATGCCGCTTCCCTGCGTCGCTATGCTTACGATGCTGTCTAGTCGGCTGACCAGGTTGCGCAGCTGGATCGACAGCCGCGATGCCGGGAACTGCAGCGACAAGCCTTCGTGCGTGGTATCTGAGGATCCTGAGCGGAGCAGCCCTTGCGAGAGAGCAAGCTGCCAGAGCAAGGTGCGCAGCCAGAGCCTGGTTATAAACAGATCCGCGTGCTGTAGCTCAGTAAATCCAGCTTGCCCAGCAGCGTGCATTTTTGCATCAACTGTGGCTGCGTTCATCTCTGCCTGATCGAGCTGAACTTGCTTATTCTCGATCCACTGCACCGTCAATCCAGATATCGCGCCTGGCTGCTGCTGCCAATACGCCACAAACGTCTCATCCAGTGTCAAGAAGAGGTCTATTAAGCAGTTGAAGCCGGCCCGTATGTGATCTGGGGTGCAGGCGTCTGCACTTGATAGGGCCGTCCGGAGGGGAGGTAAGATGCTCGGGTATCCAGCGGCGATTGTGAGGAACCTCTCATGGATATAGGCTTCCCAGTAGACTTGCTGAAAGCGAGACATGTCGTAGGGCGCCCGCGACGGGTCTTGTAATGAGCGCTGCTGGACTTGCAGGACTTGTATCAGTGATATGGCTTCACGGATAAAGGTAAAGCTCCGGTCGAAACGACTAAGTCCCATAGTCGCGATCTCGAGGTATATGCATGTCATGATCCGCTTGAGACTCGCGGGCAAGACCTCATCCATGCGTGCCCTGGCACTTGTCCCAAGCCCAGCTCGGTGATGCGCCTCGAGGCTGTGATATATAAGGTCGTTTATTTGTGCAGTCACACTTCCATGCGAGTTGTCTGAGGTCTGAGATAAGAAGGTGGTGACGGCTCCATAGGCGTAGACCAAGGCAGCGTCCTCGAAGCTATTGTGCATCATGGATATTGCTTGACTCATGTCGTCAGATGTGATTGCAGGGCTGAAAGGGTAGACGACCTTTTCGAACTCTGCAAGGAGCGCGGTGAAGAAGCCCGGCGTGTAAGCGTCGGCAGCCGAGGGCGGATATAGTCCAGCTCTGCCATCGGCAATCCACTCACTCGTGGAGCCTGGGGAAAGAGAAGACGGGAAGGGCGGAGACGAGGCAGACCCGCCTGGCGATAACTGTGAGACATTCTCTCCTCGGGCCTGGGCTACTAGCCGGCCTCTCTGCGGGTTCTTGCGCTTCCTCGGAGCCTGTGATCTATCGCACTGGATGTTGAAGTGACGACAGGGGGAGCAAGGCTGGCCCTCGTCACATTTGACCTTGCGCACTCGGCAGCCGGCGCAAGCGGGCATTTCTCCGTGAGCCGCTTCTCGTAACCTGGGAGTATCAATATGCAACTGTCAGTTGAGAGTCGAGTCTAGGTTAGCCGCTGTGGCTGTTGCGCAAGGGCGAGGGGACGACATGGCGGGTCACGTGAGAATAAACTCAATTCTTGCGATGGCAGCTGAGAGGTTGGTACACGCCACGATTATTAGGTCGGAGTCTGGATGCATAAGTATGCTGTTAAGCTTTGACGAAACAAACTTGACTTTACCGTAGTAAGTAACCGAAGCCAAGCCATAAAGTGGAGGGTGGTTCTTCTGCGTGCTATGGTAGTTGTCTGATGTCATTCCTCTCAGTCTTCCCCTGAGACCTGACTCGCTACTGTAGTAAAGCTGGCGTGCTGCCGTCTTATTAGTGCCCGTTATTACATGGCCGTGTCATGATCACGATTCGAGAGAATTACTGCCAAGACATTTGTTATGTTGGTAGTCGAAGTGGGATATCCCCAAAGGGCCCTTGTCAGACGTCAGTTGTCTCATATCTCAGTGTGGTGCATAGAACTGGTCCAAAACTCTAACAAACGACAGATTAACAGTACAGCAAATAAACGTCAGTCAACGCTCGTACTCGAACAAGTTGAGTAATTATTCCTAACCTCTTCAAAAGAAGCCTTGACATCTCAACAAAAGCCAGGATTCACACTCTCAACTCGAATCATCCGATGCTCACGATAGAAACAACTTCCAAGAAACAGCCACACAATATGGCACAACGCTCGGGCACCAGAAGCTCAGCTCGTCGCCAGAATAGCATCACCTCGTCAAGCACAGATCGCAATGAGAACCATCGTGCTCCATCTAGAGCCACTAAACAGGCGGTCCCCCGGATCTCAATTTTCATCTACCCGCAACGCAACACCGGTGATGCCGGCGCACCTTCTTGGAGCCACGTTTCGTTCCAACCCACGGAGAATTTCGATCGATTGCTCACAAGTCGTCCCGTATCGTCGTCTTGACTCGGTAGCACCCATGTTCCTTGAAGAATTCTAATTCTGTCTTGAGGAGGTGAGCGTTGGGCAGCATCCTAGGTTTTCGGGCATCTCAGCGTCAGCAGAAGCCACATGCAGCGACAACCAGGACGATTGTCACATGGATCATATCTCTTTGAAATCTAGTATCCAAGATCCATATCTAGGGTCCCTCATCATGGCCTGTAACCCTATCCGAGATAATCAACAGCCCACGGGATTTCCCTTCACCGCGCTTATCGACCCTCCCTCCCAAAAGAACGGTCAATCTGCTGCCCTGATGCCGAATCCGCTACGTCCCCGGCAGCTAGACGTTGGGCACCGGAGCCATGGTTCCAACGCTGCCGTTTCTGGGCCCGGGGAATTGAATCCCTGCGCCCGGAGGACAGGACGAGTTGGGCCGCTGGGCGCCCGCGTTGGAGCGCGCGGCACAGCCTCGTCCACTTACACCGCGCAAAGTAATTAAGGACGGCGTCTCCCGCCCTCCCGCTCTCCCCCAACATGTTCAGAGGGTTGCCCGCAATACGGCACTTGGGCACTTACACGGCACCTCTTGGACCCCCAAGAGGGCCCAGCCAGCTCACCGTGTCCCTCATCGCATGGCGAGCAGGGATATCCAGAAGCCAGCCTGTCCAAGGGCTGGGCGCCGCCCCGGATGATATGACTCCGTCGGCTCTGTGCGCCCTACCTCATAGGCTGGCTGGGATGGGATGGAAAAGGAGAATTCCTTCGAGACTAAGGCGGCGGGCCAAGGACAGGACCGTTCTCGTGGAACGCGCTCCGATTGGTGACGTGGCCCTCTGGAAGACTCCTCTTCGGCCTCAGACCTTCTTGATCAATGGAGACGGTTCAAAGTGACTTTCGTATCCCCTGCACCCTTGTCCCTGTGTCCGTCAAATTGTTATGTATGATGTCGTCTGAATGAGGCCGGTATGAAAAATTTCCCTTCTAAAATTGATCATCGGCTGCGATTCGAGCTGAGCGAAGCGTCAGCTCCGTGCTCACCGTCTCTCTACCTCTGACACGGGGAAACCTAACACTCGTATAGTAGGTGAAATGATGCCAGTCCCTTCAGCCTTGACACGTCTCGAAGCTTGCCCGATCTGCCAAATGTCAGGAGAAGCAGGCTTGCTCGCCACTAAATATCCCCGGAACTCTGGAAGAGGTATCCGAGAGATCGGCAGAGCACGGGGCCGCGGTCCTGGGAATGGCGGCGTGCCACAAGTGGTGGGAACTTCAGACGGCCGTCCCCCCCGGTTGGCTCTGGCAGGGCTGTGACAGGCGACTGGCTACGTCGTAGGTAATTAGTAGTAGTATGTATCCAAGGGAGCATGGCCGAGGCAGAACAACGTGGCCCAGGAAATGAAGCGTCCTGGGTCCTGGCTCGTGCGAACTAGAACGAGGCTTGTCTGCGAGTTGAGAGAGAACATGATGCGGACCCGACAGATGGAAAGGGGCATGTGGTTTCTCAACTCCCAGCGACAAAACGTCACCAACAACGATGCAACAGCTGGGCAACCAGGGCAACGTTGAGTTTGTGGTATGACATGGGATGACGAAAGGTTGCAAAGTGCCCTGTTCTGTTTGTGTATGGCTCATTGCTTTTTTTGTTGAATCGATCCTTTGTTGTCTCTTTTCTTTTCTTTTCTTCTTCTTCTTTTGTATTTGCTTTCATTCTTGTCTCATCGCCATCATATTATTTGACCGAGCGTTGGTGACTTGTCGTAATGTCACATTCACGATGCCATGATAGCTTCATACCCCTTATGTGGTTTCCTTGTGCCCCAACGCAAAATCGCAAATACGACTTTCGAGTGCCCAAGCTCATCGTGGCGTCTTTCTAGAATCATGTTTGGAATAGAATCCCCCGAATAGCAGGCCTAATCCCAGCTCCAGCTGGCACTGTAGGAGCCGCTCTACCGCTCCTTAGTTGGTAATTCCCCACAAGCCTCCTGGGCTTTCAGGTGCCCACTTTGTCTCCCTTGAAGCACTTGTTGATGGCCCCCTGTCCATATCAATTCGCCCTCCATCTGGCTCATCTCGCTCGCCCTGCGCTCGTCAATTCCGTACAGACTCACAGAAACCATGCCCTTCAATCTCTGACCCGTCTGTCTGCTCTTCGCCTCGCGCCTTGCATTTGATCAACAACGCGCCACTCTCTCCACAGAGATGATGCTGTTACCGCACAAACAGTTGCCACTCCTGGATGCTCCTCTAGGCCGGCAGCTCGAGCTCAGTTTCCCGACAGAGCTAACAGAAAGCTCACGGCCCCTGCCGATCCTAGCACCGCAAAAGACAAGCACAGGGGCCCCCTCGGAGGGCTAGGAAGGTTATCAGGGGTGTATTCCGCTGACCGCCAGGTCAATGACCAGACCGAGCAAAGGTAGAGTAGAAGCCACGCGAGCCCTCAATTTCACGGGGGCTGTCCCCGAAATTTAAGACAAAGCTTCCCGTCATCGTTTTTCGTGATCAAATTCCTTTAGATTTGCGAAAATTCGTTGTGTGTGTGCCCTGGATTTCTTGTCGCTCTGCTCTTCTTTGACGCTTCGCACACCTGCATCTGCCTTTGCTCTCATCGATCTCGTCTGGGCTTCAGCACCACAAAGCCATTGCGCTGCCCGCAACAGAACAACACCAAAGCACCAAAACACCATGGCGCGCGGACCCTATGACACTACTGGCGTGATAAAGCCCAACGCACCTAAACCGCCAAAGCCCGGGAAATGCCCTCAGCTCGCTCGTCGACAATGAGAAGGCGTATCTTGAATGCTTCTTTTCTTTTTTCACTGCTATGACTTATCGTGATCAAGGTCAGTATTTTACCCATCTTCTCGACACTCTCTTGCATCATGACTAACCTTGCTCAGGTTTCACGACGAAAACAAAACTACCCAGCACGCACGAATTGTACAGTACACTGCTTCAGCGATGATGAAATCGACTGCCGATCGAAATAAAAGGAATGGACGGGAATGGATGGAGTTGTGGGGTTATGTTTCTTTTGGGATGGGACGGTTCGGAAAAGTACTAGACGGAATACTCAGGTTGGAGTCATGATCTACCGGATATCAGACAAGGTGGAAAGAGGAAACGAGGACATATAGATATGAGCGTACATACAAGTGCGTCTGGCCGCGAGGCCGTCCTAATATTGATACCTTGCACAACTGCTATTCGGCCGAAATGCGTGAGGCGATGGGTCCCCAATATTGAGTTGACGGGCTGTCACCGCGAGAGACAGGTAACGTCGCCGCATACTGTAAGCGGCAGCCCTACATTAGCTGTTGCGAATTCGAACCGGTCCGCCGGGTTGGTGGAGAAGGGATTGTGGAATCTGAGTGGGACCTGGTCCAGATGCTTTTCAACAGGCGAACCGCAGGTTACACAGAGGCATTCCCCAGGTTCTGGACTGGTGGTGGCTTCTGGGATTGATTGCTATCACATCCCTCTTCTCGTCCTTGCATCTTCATTCTTGTGTCTGGTCCGATATCGTTTGGCACGAGGCGAGGGGCATCACCGAGATCGGCAGGGAGTTCAGTGCCTGTAGCTGTTTCGCAATGGAGCACAAGCCATCCGAGGGATGAAGTGGAACGACAATGACGGTGTCTACTGAGGTGATCGACGGAGGAATGAACAGGATTCACGAAGCTGTAATACGGAAGGGATAAGTTGCGGGCTGACGATGGAGAAACCCCCGAAAGCAGTTTATCCGTCCTGGTCGGAAATCGAAGGAAGGGCCGAGGAAGGCTTCCCCTCCTTCTGTGTTTCAGCATGCTGGATGACCGTTCTCGTTTCGCCACGATTGGTTTAGCGATTCACATCACCTGAAGACGGGATGGAAGATGCCGTCGATGGATGAGGGTTGCAACCGTTGATCTAGCAAACGGTCCGTCTGGTGTTTGCAGCCACTGGCTTTGAAGAGCGCGGAATGCATGTGATTCGAGTCGAGGTTGAGATATATCGTTATTCAAGGACGCGGGAAGTCCACAAACCGGAGAGGCGGGGACCTTCTATTATAAATAACGACAACCCGATAATGAGAGAAAACAGTTCTTCCAACAACCATGAACCCAGCTTGATAATGGAACCGGTTGCTTTATACATACGTCAACTAAGGTAGGAACAGCTAGTTACCCCGGATTCCAGTGTGGGGGTGGAGAAGAGGCGTGGGATGCCATCCCCGACCCATTTTTGGCATCTGGAGACCCTCTCTCCCGTGCGCCATCGTACAATGGTGGGTGGAATCGGGCAGTCGGGTGCTGTAACCACACTCGATATGATAAGAAGGATACTATCGACATGGGTTTTGATCTAGATGATCTGGTGTCTCATCATGTTTTGAGTGGGTGGGTGAAGCAAGAAGCACGCTCCAACTTGAGAGTCTTGGCCGAGCGTCCAATCGGTAAATGTGAGATACCCTCGAATCTCCTCGGCATACGCAAGCCACGAGTGGCATGCACGATGCTCAACAGTTTCTCTACTCTGCGCTGTCATTCATTCCCATCTTCACATGTCTCTGGGTTCAGGACGAGCAACTGCCCGGACCCTTTTAGATGCCCAGCCCCTCGCTGCAACAGGTGGTGTGATCAAGATAGAGGCGGAACATGGGACACACTTCAGTCGTGTCCTCAGACGAGAATAATCATCAGTGAGGCGCGAAGCGACAAGATGCCAGGCCGTTGCTACTGTCACGAAATTGCACTTGCAACAATTTCTAAAGTAAGATGGTGGTTTCCGTAGCAGCTTGAGCTTGGCCGCCTTGCGGTGTGTCGTCCCCAGTAATGGCTTCAACAATGGCATGATGCGCCCAGGATGGTCGTATCAGCCGTATTCGCACGCATGCATTGGAAACGCAGGGTCTCCCAAAACGGTCGACAGCTGCATGTATCAATCTGGCGGGGGGATTCTTTGAGGCGCGCGGCAAAGAGACATGGTAGGAATGGAATGGCTGAGAATTACTCGTAGTTTTCGTACTCAAATTCGAGGTCAGGTTAGGAAACGACAGTCGAAATGGCGCTAAAAGTAGATATCTTGATCTAACCTCGATTGGGTGATGAGTCGCTAAACAAGGGATAGCGCAGTGCTCAAATCCAGCCCAGCTCCATTGCAACTTGGACAAACGTCTGGCCCGTGATCACTTGCTTGCCACAACCCTCAGACATTGCATGGATGCTCTCTGGCAGCTTCATCCTGTGAATGGCTGGGCTGCCTTATCGCTTCTCCTGGACCTCCACCGCTCGGATAGAACCGATCAACGACACCATGATGGCCCGCCCACCGCAATTAGCCCGTCCAACCTCTCTTCCACGACCAACCTCTTCATCCTCCCCCAGGCTTCTCAGAAACGAGTCCAGCACATCATCCGGCCCCTGAGTTACCAACCTCAGTCTAAAATCCTCCGGTTCCTGACTCTGTCTCGCGCGTTAGCGATCTAATGGTGTCTCCCGTTGGGGCAAAGCGTCTACGCTGCTCGACAAGCTTGACAAGCTCCCCCGGCGCCGGGTGCGCCACCTATTGGCTCGTCCACGCGACCACGACAGCGACAAACACACGTCGACTCCGCTCGATGCGGCGTGGTGTCGATTCTATCCAACGACGAGCACAGCACTTGCGGTGACAGCTGGCGCCGCCCCGGTCGGGCCCTTGTCTCAGACTCTTAAACCATCGTTCACCGCCATGAGCTCGACTCCATGCGGCCCGCTCGCGCCGGGGGTCCGTTCCCGGCTCCCAGCCCACCATCGCCGGCTCCTCGTCGAGTCCATGCGGTGAGCATCTGGCCCTGGCTTGCAATACAAAAAGTCCTGCGCCTGCTGCAGTTGTAATACCTGCGTCAAAGGCTTGTGCAGCCTGGAGAGCTCATGGCCCCTCCAGCTTCATCAACCTCTTCTGATTTATCCCTCGTTCAATGACAACGCCGTCCTATACGGGCGAGTCGCTCCTGATCGGCTTCTGATACCATCATGGAGGTCCCAGAGATCATCGCTGCCCTCTCATGGCAGCAGACCGGATGCCTGCTTGCGGGCCTCTGGTTCATCTACGTCGTCCAGCTTGTCATCCGGAGACTATGGCTCAGCCCTCTGGCCCATATCCCCGGTCCCAAGCTGGCGGCTTTGACTCAGTACTATGAGTTTTACTACGATTTTGTCCTCGGGGGACAATACACCTTCAAGATCATCGACATGCACGAGCAATACGGTCCCATTGTTCGTATCAACCCTTGGGAGGTTCACGTGGGAGACCCCGACTTCTTTTCCGAGCTCTACACGGGACCCAGCCGCCGCCGAGACAAGTGGACTTTTTACACTCAGCAGGCAAGTATATCTTGATGTCCGTATTAGTGGCCCTGACTAACATATACACAGGCTGGTGCTCCTCGTACGCGGGTCCCTCATCCCAACACCATGACAAGGCCAAATTCTGCCCCAGAAGGCTCTCTTGCTGCCATCGACCACAGCCTTCACAAGTTGCGGCGAAGCGCGCTGAACCCTTTCTACTCAACTCAGACTGTGCGCAAATTGCAGCCGGTGATTGAGGAGAGAGTGGATGCTCTTCTGGAAGCGTTCCTGAACTATGCCGATGTGTCGCATGGCCAACCTCTCGATGTCATGTACCCTTATTCTGCTTTTACCAATGGTGAGTTCTTTTCCTCTGCCCTGCTGGCTCCAAGCGCTAACCATATGTTCAGATGTGATCAACGAGTATGCTTTTGCTCAAAGTGACCACCTAGTCGAGAAGTCAGACTTTGGTGCCGAAGTCACCAATGACCTTCTCATCGGCACCCACATGGGACCATGCGTGCAGCATCTGGATTGGGTGCTGACGCTTGTCAATGCTCTGCCCGAGTCCATTTCAAATCGATGCATGCCTGGTAAGTCAACATACTCTGCCGTGTTCTAACTGGGGATGCTAACTGATCTCAGGATGGGGCGGTTTCTTGAAGATGAAGAACGACATTCTTGAACACATTCATAGCATCGACCCACCTCAAAGCACGGGCAGGTGGACGATGGATGGTGGTCACCCTACCATGCTCAACGGCATGTCCTTGTCCAAGTCTCGCTCCATGCGGGAGAAGACTACCTCTCGCCTGGCACAAGAGGGTCAAATCCTTGTTCAAGGGGGAACCCTAACAACATCATGGGCCATGTCACTGGCGACCTTCCATCTCCTCAACCGTCCGTCAACTCTACGCAAGCTGCGCGATGAGCTCTTTGCTGCCATTCCTGACGCTCATGAGACAATACCTCTTTCTCGACTAGAGAAGCTCCCCTATCTTGGAGGAGTCGTCAAGGAAGCCCTGCGTCTAGGCATCGGAACCAGCAGCCGGCTCGCTCGAGTCGCGCCAGACGAGACCCTGGTCTACCACGATCGCGAGAACAACAAGGAGTGGCGGCTGCCCCCAGGCTCCGTCGTCGGCATGAGCCCATACAAGACCGTCATGGACGAGAGCATCTTTTACGATGCCCGGGGCTTCCACCCCGAGCGCTGGGTCGAGGATGGCGAGCGACTTGACAAGTATCTCGACATCTTCTGCTCCGGCACCCGCGTCTGCCTCGGCATGGCTCTCGCACACGCGGAGCTTTACCTCATGTTGGCCAAACTGTTCCGCCGCTGGGGTAGCGGTGGTGTCGTGTTTGGCAGCGACGACGGCGATCAACGCTTCGGAGATGTAGGCTACCTGAGCATCTATGAGACGAGGGTGCGAGATTGCGAGGTTGCTGCAGACTTTTTTATGCCGATCCCATACAAGGTCAGTCCATCCTTCTGATTTACCAGTGACCACATAACTAACCACTTGCACAGGGATCTGAAGGACTTCGTTTTGTGTTTGAAGCCTATTAAAGGCGAGGTCGCATACCTCTAATGACCTCGAGGCGCCAGTATTTCCGCTTTGCTATACCCTTCTGCCTTTTTTATGATTCTTTTTCTTATTGTTTGAGCGACGGAAACGAGCTGCATGAAGGATGGATTGATGAGGAAACTGTCACGAATCGAATGAGTGAGGAAGTTATGAGTTTTGATGCTTTCAAGATACCTCTGGACACGGCGCACATCAATGTGGCCCCTACCTCTTTACTATGTCTTGTGCTTTTGTTCTGCTTTTTGTGCTGGATTTGCATATCGGGCTTCCCTCTGTCGTTACTCCTCCCCGAGAATATCTGACAGCCTCCCATGCCCCTGGTGAAAGAGGCTCTTTAGCTGTCAAGGTTTCAAGCGCGGCGTCTGGGTTCTGACATTTGGAACGACACGAACGAAACGCCTGGGGCCTTATTACACCCGGAGTCTCCCATCCGCCATCCCTGGCGCACGGGCAAGTTTCTGGTTTCCTTTGTCAAATATGGTGGTGGCTTTTACGAGATGCTGGATGGATATCATGAGATCCAATGTCATTTTTGAGCGAGGTGGCGGGGGTTGGAAAGGAGATGGAGAGCAAGAATGCTCGGCAAATACCCCTTGGAGGAAACAAACAAATTACGAGAAAACCACGAGAAAAAAGAATATACATACAAATTTGACATCAAGATACCCGCTCTGCTCGGGCTGATACAGACCAAATCTATCTTGGTTGACGGTAGCCAGTGGTGGAGAGCTAACGGTAACGGGGCGCCTAAATACAGGGGAAGTGACCTACAGTCGGCAGCCGAATGGACACCATTGCCCTCCACTGGGCGGCACTTCACGGCTCGCCCACTGTGCGAGTGCCCTGCGCCCAGGATGACGCGGGAGCCCGCCCAACCTCAGCCTCCCCTCAGGTCCACTCAGCTCTAGCTCCCGGCTTCGATAATGGAAGTGATGCCGAGCAAGTTTCCACAGTCTCCTGTTCATCGTTTCTGTCCATTCTAGCCTTGTTTCTAATACATGCCCTGATTCCTTCATTTATTCCTCTGTTCTGCCATATTACTTACTGGATCGATCTCATTGCCTCTTTGTCACTTTGCGCTCTCCAAATCGAACACCATGGCTTCACTCGAGCCCGCCGCGAGGAAGAGAGTCCTCCGGGTCATTGCTATCTCTCTGCTGCTCGATCTGGTACGTCAGGGACAAGCCCTTATCATCTACTGCCGTCTCAATGCGCTTTGGCTTACCAACTCACATCTAGATCTCCTTCACCTTCATCCTTCCTCTGTTCCCTAAGCTCCTCGAGTTCTACCGCGATCGCGAAGGCCAAGAGCCCATCCTCGACCACGATGCCCCCCGAACACTGCTCCAAACCGTACTGGCAGGCCTTCACCGTTACAAGGCTGCCTTTTCTCGTCCGATTGAATCGCGTCACGATATTGTGCTGCTGGGCGGCGCTCTAGGCTCTTTGTTCTCGTACGTCATCGTATGCCAATTTCACTCCGATGCGCAGGTTACTGACATTGTTGGTCTCCATACAGGCTCCTCCAGGCTATGGCCTCTCCCCTCATCGGGGCCTTTTCCGATCGATACGGCCGTCGTAAGGCTCTCCTAGCTTCCATGTGCGGCAACATCCTCTCAGTTCTGCTGTGGGTTGCCGCCGTCGATTTCCGCACCTTCATCGCGAGCCGCATCGTGGGCGGACTCTCAGAGGGCAATGTCCAGCTCGCCACGGCGATGGCGAGCGACATCTCGGACGAGTCGTCTCGCGGCGCGACCATGGCTCTGATCGGCGCATGCTTTTCTATTGCGTTTACGTTTGGGCCGGGACTCGGCGCGTGGCTTAGCACTTTCTCGATGGTGGCTGCGAACCCGTTCGCGACGGCTGCGAGCTTCAGCCTGGTGCTGATTGTGGTTGAGACCGTGTACCTGTACCTGTATCTGCCTGAGACGCTGCCTTCTCTGACTAGCGTCAATGTCAAGGAGTATGGGAAGAAGAAGTCGGCGCCCAAAACCATGGAGCGGACCAACTCTCACTTCTTGCTCAACGCCGTTCACTTTGTCTTTCTCTTGTTCTTCTCAGGCATGGAGAGCTCGCTGTCCTTTATGACCTATGAACTCTTCTCCTTTACGTCTGGCAAGAATGGGCGACTGTTGGGCTACGTTGGTCTTGTCGCATCTATCCTTCAGGGCGGCGTCACGCGACGTCTCCCGCCCCTCATGTCCGTTCGAATTGGCGTTATTGCATGCCTCGCCTCCTTCATCCTGCTCGGACAAGTTACCACGATCGGTGGGCTATACCTCGCGGCGACATGTCTGGCGATCACATCTGCGACGGTGGTCACAGGCCTGAACGCCCTCAGCAGCTTCGAGGCTCATGAGGATGAGCGCGGAAACAAGCTGGGTATGCTGCGGAGCTGGGGACAGCTTGGTCGAGGCCTGGGGCCGCTGTTGTTTACGAGCGTGTACTGGTGGGCAGGTCGAGAAGTGGCTTACACGATGGGCGCAACGGGCATTGCGGTGGTGGCTGCGGCAGTATTTATGGGATTGAAGACGCCCAAGGGGATGGAGAGCCTGAAGGGGAAGAAGCCAGAGCAGAAGGCTCAATGAATGCCGTCTTTGGGTAGAGGTACAGGAATACGCTTACAAAAGGGTTGATGTGGTCTAAGGTTGAGCTGGCTCGACCGGGTCTCGTTTGATAGTTTGAAGATATAGAAGAACAACATGATGTGCCACGCAACGGTTTGAACCTACTATTCGCATGATTCCTGTGGTCATTACGGATTTGGCGCCACCAGTGTCGTCGGTCTGTTCTACAATTTGGTGCGATATGGACTCAATAATCACGACAAGGTCGCTTGGCGAAGAGCAAAATAGCCAGCAAAGACCATTTGTAACAAGAAAATCCCCAGCAGCAAAAATAAATGCAAAAAAAAGACACCCGCACCCGGATTTGCACCGGGATCCTTGGCTCACACCTATACTGATATAGGAGTCCAACGAGTTGCTATTACTCTATACGGGCTTCGTTGACCGTTCGACCAGATTGAGTCTACCAGGCGTTTGTTGGGGAGTCTGGCTGCGATTACGACCTATAGCCCCTTGGAGGGAGGCGGTGCGGTTGTTTGCCAGCTGGCGACGGCCGTCGGGTGGTTGCAGGTGGTGATGGGGTCACGGACGGGACGATGCAGGGTGATCTGCTCGGGGAGGAGCACAGTATGAGGCCGGCTGGTATAACGGGCGTGGGAGTATAGATTATACGGTGCGGTTGGGGAATTGTATGCTTCGTCGACTTGTCGGGTTATCTTTCTCAATTGATGCTTGGTGGTGGCCAGATTAACTTGGATATCGTATCGGCCGGACGGGTCTGGGTATATCGTTTGCGTATTACGTACGGTAAGGCTGTGGTCGGAGCCGTAGTTCTAGATACCTAGTCAATGCCGATATCAACTTACCATATAGGTAGCCAAAAGATTGGATTCGGCACAAGTTGACCTGTTGGTGAAGGTCTCAAACAACCGGAAGTCTGAGTCTTGAGCCAAAATATTTCGGTTATTATTTCTTGACTTTATAGCACCTTATTGGGCTACTTTGACCACCTTCTTGGGTGCTATAAAGTCAAGACGTAATAACCGAAATCTGTTGGCTCAAGACTCAGACTTCCGGTTGTTGGAGACCTTCACCAACAGGTCAACTTGTGCCGAATCCAATCTTTTGGCTACCTATATGGTAAGTTGATATCGGCATTGACTAGGTATCTAGAACTAC
>JAJODA010000971.1:0-29160 GCA_021730345.1 Fusarium cicatricum | reverse complement strand
ATAGAATTCGCGCGGTTAGGTATGGTCACGGTTAGGTAGGGGATAACACTACTCCGCCCCTCACCGGCTTATCTATAGGAGAGCGGACGGGATCCCGAGTTTTCCGATGGGTATGGTCGTATGTAGAGGAATATTATAAAGTATAATCTATATTGGCTGTACACAAAGCCTTCGAACTGAGGTTTTGACTCTTGTCATCGGTGCATAGACTCTTGGACCTTGACAATGCAGGTCTAGCAGATTGACCCAGCAGATAAGTCATAACATAGTAAGGGAACACTCATCACAGTACTGAGAATGGCTTCTTCCTATGGCGCGCGATGGGAAGAGTCATTGTGCATGACGTTTATATCCGGCCAAGGTTGCTGCTGGATTTACTGTGGCAAAATGAAGTTGCTCTGTGGCTTCTGACGTGCAGACTTCCAAAGCATTTTGTATTTAATTTACAAATCAAGATAAAAGTGACAATCGCCCTAACCCTAGCCTGAGCGTAATGAAACGACAGACAGCATATAATATCACAAAAACGAGCGTCAGTGTCCCGTCAAACTACTCTTCGCCTTGTCTTACATATCATGGGTCTCAAACGCATGTATTACCGCAGTTCTGTCCCTGACGAACACAGATAGACCCGCACTTGTCGCCACACCAAGTGCAATACACTGTAGCCATTGGATTAGCCAAGTTTTCTCGTCTCTCCAGCATGTGAACAGCGTCCGACGGTCAAGCATTGATGGGGGTATCCAGTTTTAAATCCGAGTAATACTTACAGGGAGGATCCTCAGCATAACAGCTTCCATCGCCGATTGTGCAATGATCTCCTTGGCCAACACACTCCCTGCATCGAGACTCAAGGCCTCGGCCGAGAAGCTGATGCGGCTAGGTTGTAGTTGTAAGCTTCGAGCCTGAGTCAACAAAGTAACATGGACTGATTTCACTCACCACCTCACGGACAATGGTCTTGCCATCGCGTTCTACGACTTGGACGCCCATTGGAAGCGGGCCAGGGCTGGCAGATGAAGAGGTGACCAGGGCCGCAATGAGAAAAGTAAAGAATCCGGTGGACTTCATTGTGTATTTCGTGGTTACAAAGAGATAATAGTGGTTGTTGGCCTGGTTGTTGTTCTTCTGGCTGGGAAGTAAAGAAGCGAGACCTGATGAGTTTGAGACTGTTATCTAGACTGCTCTGGCTTCTTATATAGCTTTTGACCCTCGAACCATTGTGCTTCTATTACATGATTAAAATTCACCGTCTCTTTGCTTTCTCCGTGAAAGAACAGAGACAGTCAAGTCCCAGCCCCAAAAATTGGTTGCACTCTCAAGCCCCTCATGTCATCTGACTCATAGCCATCAATCGTGTCACGGCACAAGGCGGTCACGATTGAGGCCTTTAGTGAGGGGCTGTGATCTTGTCGATCTGCAAGCTCCGGGGGAATGAAGGAATATATCAATGATGCGAGAGCTGAGCAAGAGGCGTAACATCTCATGATAATAGGGACACGAAAAGCCGCCATTGGGCGGCTCGTCTAATAACTACAGCTTTGTTGCGAAACTAAGTTCCACAAACTCGCATTGGTGACCGCTTTCATACTTAACTAGTGGGCTGACTGCATTAAACGCGTGCGTCTGAAACAATCCACCTCTCACGTCATAGCTAATAGGGCTGTGTCGCGTTAGAGAATACGAGACACATCATATCTTATTGTAATGATCCCGGACGCTACGAGCAAACTTGTAGCGAGCTAACGCCGAGTCCTTCCAACTCCACTACTTTGATTTGTTGTAATCAGCCACAGACAAAAGGACCGTTAGGCATATCGGCCGGCAGTATGTAAGCCGAACGATATCTAGACCTGTGCATCATGATCGTCAGAGCCCCAGCCTTGTCTCAGGTAAACTCAGGCCGAAGGCTCTGCGTGGATATGCGAAGAACTTTTGCCAGACTAATTACACATGACGGCATGAAGCTGAGGTGAGATTCAGGCATCGCACTCTTTCGTCCTATCGTCTCTGCCAACAGTTACAACGAGACAACCAGCGCCATCGTCGGAAGGAATAGATCGATGTCACTGCAGTCAGCTATAAGGTACAGCCACTTACGTGAAACACGGGTCGTCGGGCAGTCCAGCTTCATGCGGCACACATGCAAGATCAAGATCGCCGCTTGGCTTGACCACTAAATTGTCTCTAGAGGCATTGAGGCTGCATGATAAGCTTACTTCCCCACCCGTGGGAGAATAACGTGCCTTGAGAGCTTTCCAATACTGTATTATTTGTAGTGCTTATCAGAGAAGCTAAGTCACACTCTTACATGTCTCAGCTTAACTCTGTCTTTGGGGGCATTTAGACCTCAGCCGGTCACACACCTCATAGTCTCCTTGGTTATCACGCTGGCACAATAACGAACAACTAAGGATTGATACACTGCTGATAATAATCAGCAGCTACAACGTGTAGTTCCCCAGCTATTGATTTTACTGTAATTCTATCATCACAGATTATAGGTGGGAATCAAAGTACTGTTATTTGTGCCATGGAAATTGGAGCAGACCCCTTTCGCGACCCCCTCGAAGCTTTCATGCACGCGAAGAAACGGGACATCCATTTTCCTCTACCACCAAGATGATACTTGGCCTGCAGTTCCATCCAAAATCCTACTTTTTAGTCTCAACGTATTCTTCTTCAAACAACCCTTTCAAGCAAGTTCTGCCTCAATAATACTCTCAACCGACTGCACCGGCCTCCAAATCTTGACGACTCGCATACCAACACTCTCAACCAGGGTTCGCCATTCAGTTTCAGTCCTCTCCTTGGCCGCCAGACAAGCCATCATGGTGATATCCGAGGTCGTTACGCGAGCAAGAGGCTTTACACTGCTGACCAAGCTCTCGTGGATGAGAAGCTTGGAGTAGCCCGTCTCCATGGCTTGAGCGATGTGAGTCAAGATGATCCTCGCCTGCTTGTCCTCCCAGTCGTGCAAGACGTTATGCATAAAGTACGCGCGGGCGCCCTTGACAGGCTGCGGCGTGAAGAAATCGTGCGGGTGCACAGCAATGGTCTCTGGAGTTTTCATCCCCTTTAGGATATCGGGCAAATCCTGTAGCACGAGGCTTCCAGCGGCGATATCAGGATGTCGCAGCCGGAACTTCTCCAGGTCGTGTCCTTTGCTACCACCTACGTCGACCACAAGGGGCCGATCAGCCTTGGACCCTTCCAAGAGGGTGTCGGTGGGATACACCTCTGGCCATGGTGTCAGGTTGTACTTGGAATGGCTCTCCATCGCATCCCCAAACTCTAGGTTGGCCGTGGGATTCGCCCCAAGAGACTCAAAGAGCGTGCCGCTTGCCTTGTTCATAAACTGCCAGTTGCAGTCAGTTGGGTCAGTTGGGTTCTTGTATCCGGTATGTTTGAGGTAGAAGGGCAGGCTCCTGAACATGGGCCCGTTGACAAAGTCATACATGGCGCCGTAGGTGTTGGCAAGTGCTGTATCAGCCACAAGGGAATGAACCCAGGGCGTAGGCTCAAATGTGTCTTCGGCAACCTCGACAATGAGATTCTGGCCAGCGACCTGTCGCATCATACGTTCTGCCAATTGTTAGCTTCACTTCACCATCGACATTGAGACTCCGGGCGCGTGCGGTGGCGTACTCAAGAGAACCTCATCGGCGCCTGTGAGCTCGGCCAGTTGAGCAGATGTCTTGGAGGAAGCACCAGACTCTATCCATTTCTCAAATACGCCCGCGTCAATCAGCGTCTTGACACATGCATTGGTCGCGGGGTTGACCCAATTATGCTGCCAGACAGTGTCCCAAGGCTTCTGCACTTTGCTCAGCGCCTTGGAGATGGCGTCCATGGCACGAACGCGCTCTGCTTCGTTGGCGAAGGACTTGGCATCGAGGCCCTCCAGGCTCGCGATGACGCTGTCTGCACTTGACATTATTTGTGGATGGTTACTGGAGAGGTCGACAGGGGGTTAGCAGGCATGCGAAGAGATCGAGTAACTCCGTTAGAAGGCAGCGGCTCGCCTGCGACATGCAGATATCTTGTTCTTATCCACACATTACACCATCTGTACCATGGTGTCGGAACAGTTCCTCCCCCCCTGATAGACCGGTAATTACAGTGAAGTGTAAAAGCCGTTAGTCGACCCACGGGCGAGGCGCATTAGTGGGAGGCTAGGAGGCTTGAGGAAAGTAAATTGTAAGGCCTGCTCGTGCTCTATCGACTGTGAATGGTGGATACTATTTTCAGCAAGGGCCCCTTGGCACAGACGATCGAGTAGACCATGGTCTGATCACTTTGAGACCGGCTAGACCGGCAAGCGGGCGAAAGACAACACCGCCCGTCACCCCACATTAAGTACGTGAATTCTGGTGGTCTACGGAGTGATGTTTCTCTTAATCCACTTGCATTCGTTGAGTCCGTTTTAGCGTGACATGGGTCAACAGATAATACCATAGCAGAGTACACCGAATAGTCAAGTAATCACTCTGTCTCAACCGCGCCGCAGGTATTGGGAACACCACCATCTACTAAGCATGCATGCCACGGTTCAGACACCTCGCAGTTCTAATCGCTTGTGAATTTACGGGCAAAATGTCTTCGGGTGGCAAAGAACTGTTATGGGGCTGCCATCCCTGTCATGCCAAGAAACCCACGTGAAAGGAAAAGAATCCTCCCTGCCTCGGTTGCACGGCTTTCTTTGGCATTGTAACCGTGGTCTCGGTAACCGCCGGGTAAGGTCAGTGTTTAACATGATACCAGGCCGTCCATGTCCAAGCAGCCCTTGGAGTGGCTAGGTGAGAAGGCTGGGGACCCTGGACACGACTGGCTTCATAGCGGAACGAGTTTGCAGTACGGTCAAGCAACTATTATAGCTTCGTCTTACGGTGACAGCTATAGGAGTCTCTGCTTAAAGGGTATCCCTACAAATTCTCAGTTCACCGGCGATTCCTCTCCGAAGCAACGCCAAACTCGACAGTTTTGTGAATCTGCCCCGGGCCGTAGCCGTGTTGCTTGGACGTATAGACGAGAGGGATATCGTCGACGCTTGAGTCCATACGCGTCGAGCCTCCCTCTACGTCGTCGAGTTTATGACCCCGAAAGTTGCTCCACCCTCGGCTCGCCTGGCTGAGCTGATTGCCCGCAGCACTCGCCACCCGCTGACTAGGGCCACAGCTGTTGTCGCGTGTCGTGGGCTTGCCTCTGGCTAGACGAATGAGCGGGCCAAGCGTAGGGAGAGAGGCGCAAACGACAAGAATACACCCTTCGGACAATCCGAGGATATCAAGATATGGAACAGGGTCTAAGTACATGGTTGCAGTTAGTAACTCATTGTGCCAAGATTAGTTTATAAGAAATAGCAGCCTTACACGTTGGATCTTGAGCCATCACTTGGAAGACGCTGCCAAAAATGGTCAGCTTGTAGATGGAGACGACAGAGGCAAGGATGCTGAGTCCGAGAGCAGTTGAGACGGCGATCCGAGACTTGAGCGGCATGTTAAGACGCATGATGAACGGGATCGGGTAGAGCGCAAAGAAGACGTCGAGAAAAGCAGAATAAGCCGAGGTAAAGTATCCCAGATCCGACATGACATTGACAGGGGCGCAGGTTCCGCCGGGAATCGTCTTGTTCCATCCAAACTCGACGGGATCGCATTGCTTGTACTACCAGACCGAGGTAGCCAATTTGCATGCCTGGGAGCTAAGGACCAGTCCCCAGAAGAGGATCGTGGTCTTGAGCCCGTACGAGAGGATGCGCTTAAGGATGGCGATGATGGCAAATTTTGGCAGCGAAAAGGTCCAGATGAGGACCGAGCTGATGATGACGTTCCATTTGAGGGCTGAGGGCACGTTCATGTCGTTCTTGGCCAGATCTTTCATGTGTCTTCCGAGGCCGTACTACGAGCCGATGGTGACGAAGATGCAGGTTACCAGCATGACAAGAATGCAGCCGACGGTGATGCCATCGTCCCAGCCGAGGCCGACCATCTTTCCGTGTCCGAACCGGATACGGGTGATGATTCTGAGGAGCACCACAACTACTCTCCATTTTAGTCAAGAGACAGAGAGAAAGCTGAGGCATGACTTGCGGGTTGTGACGGCAAACATGGACCAGCAAGCACGGTCGGCCATGATGCCGTAATCTTCTGCTTCCCATAACGCCATCTTATTGTTTCTTTTTTGATTCGAGGGTGCGGCTTCTCTCACTCGGTACACATGTTATCTCGTACAGACAAGTCGATGGACGAGTGTCGAGTAGGTGATGTGAGAATAGTATATGAGGAGCCAGGTAGTTAACTTACTAGAACCACGGCAGAGAGATCATTCGCCGGTAATAAGGGCAAGATCAGCATCTTCTGCCCTGCGGCTCACACTCGTGGGTCAAGCATGTTGAAGGATCTATACCCTGGTCAGTCGCGCCATATTTCGGCATGAGAAGGAGGTTTTACATCTGCATTGCCACATGAGTTCCACCCGGTCCTGTATACGGACTATAGCCTATCCACTTGTTTTGGTGCCAAGTGAGTGCTGCCCGTCACTCCACCACACCGTTGGGTCTGTGTGAGAAAAAGCAATGTTGTTCTGTCCTTGGCGTGCCTGGCGTCTGATTAGCTTGTTCAGCTTAGCTGGCGGCCCACAGAGTAGCAGCCCTTGTGAGGGAAGCCTCAAGACGGCGCCGGTGTCGATCTCAATCATCACTGCATCTCCAAGAAGCCGCCACTGCTGATGCTCAGGGCCCATGGTCATGCCTACTGATAAGCATATTTCGTACTTTGCAGATTGACATGAAAGACAAGGCTTCTGCACTGGCAAGCAGTCTTAGTGTGTAACTGGTACTACTAGCTAGCAAACTCTCTCGACTCCAGTCGCTCAACATTGAATATGTAAGACTACATGCTCTAGAGCTTAACTCAACGGTATTTGGGATATATACTCTGGAGCTTCATCTTGCATCCAACGGCTAGTGAAGGGTCGCTCAGCCAAATCGACAGAGTAAAGCTTGCAAAAGGGTTCTTCAGACAGTATGCTCTCCGCGGTATACTCCAGTGCTGCTAATGCACCTAAGCTTGTGGACTCGGCGGCTTCTGTGCCCATACAACCTTTTGCAAAAAGTGGCCATGGATCTTCTTGGATCGAATCTCACGTCGGTAGTGCGCAGAAAAGACGTTGATCTCCTCCTTGGACCAGCCCAGCAAGTTGGCTATATACATCAACGTGCCCTCAACATCCTGTAGAATGGCGGCCTGAAAGTATTGACCTGCCTCTTTCAGCGTGGGGTCTGCGGACCATCCGCCGACGGGGACCTAGATGACGCGGAGCCTGGTTAGTATATCCAAAGAGTCGAGGAGCGTACGACCCTTACCTTGATGTCTTGGTGGTTAATGTTCACAAATCCTGCTTCTTTGATACCCTCGACTTGAGTGTTATCCTCCAGGATGGAAAACGGCCGCTGGAGCTTTCTGCCTCCTTCAAAGAATATCTTGCCCCATTGGCCCATGGCACTATTAGGCAGGACAGTACCATCATCGCTACCAATCTCCGGGCTTCCCTCGTGGCTCTCAATCCAGCCGCCTGGCTTGAGATATTTATAGGCTCGTTTAAAGAGGCCAGACCAGTCAATGATACTGCCAACGAGGAAGCGCATATGAATGTAGTCGAATGAATTCTCTTCAAAGGTCCACTCCTGAGTGCAGTCGTCAATCTGACTTCAAGGGGAATCAGTACGACGGAATCCAACGGCGGCAGTATTCAACTGACAACTCCAGATTGGGGGGAAGCCAACTTGGCTGAATTGCTGAGATGTCTGTCCCGATGACTTTCGTTTTGGGAAACTCATCAGCAAAGTCGCTATCTTGAAGTCAGTCCTCGTTCCTCTGGGCCTCTAGTTTATGTATTAGATGATACCTACATTGCCCAAATGCCTGTATCATTTTGTTAGGCGAACTGTCAAGCCAACCAAGCTTGAAGGATACACGTACCTGTTCCGGTTCCAATATCAATCGCAGTCTTTGGCTATAGTAAGCAGTCGATTCTCTGGTCAGCTTTTCAACGAACTCACCTGGATGTCCTCTTTCAACGGGGCTTTATGTAACTTGCCACCGTTCAGAAGAATCATGACGTGGTGGCTAACGCGTGTAAGCCAACATTCAGGGCTACTGAAGAACACAACTTACTGTATGTCCAACGCCTCATTTGACTGCTCGTCGTTTGACACCCTTTTTCTCTTTGTTAGCCTTCCAAGCCTAGGTTTATCAAGGCGAGAAAGAAAGACGTTGTCCCACCAATACTGGGCTTGACCCTGCTCGCTGTGATATCGTCTTCCGTTGAGCTCTCTATACTCGAGAATTGTTGACGTCAATGAGGCAGTAGAGCTAGAGTTGTCACCCAATGCCGAGTCATCATCATCGTTATCATCCTCGGGGCCAGGCTAATCGCCGTGTTAAACTTGTGTTAGTGTTGCTTGTATTATCCTCATATCGAATCCAAGGACAGCACACCTCTGCCAATTGTGTCCAATTGCCACCAGGAAGGAGACCGGTGGTGACATTTGCTGGGGACAATGATGTACCAGCAGGCGTCTCAGCTTTTGCCTCAGCCGGGGGAGCATCTGCAGGCTCGTTGATTTCGGGAGTGTGAGGCGAGGGTGCCGGAGCCTTCAGCTCAGCTTTATCGGGGGACTCTTGTTTCACCATGTTTGCTTGAGTCGCGAGATAGTAAAGAACAGACAACCTTTCAACGAGTGCTCCCGCGGTGTTTTTACAGCAGTGATAGAGCGGGGTTAAAATCATGCCATCCTCGACAAAGCCAGGGTCCGACATTCTGCCTATTTGGATAGGAACCCTAGTCGGATCATCACCTATATCAGGATGAGTTTCCTAAAGAAATTTGGGAGATGTCAGATTGCGTTATGTTAGCCTCGCCACAACCGTGGCGTTAACTACTGATATCGTGAGTAACCTTCGGTACAAGTCTTTTACAATTTATTATTAGCAACACCTCAAAAGGCACGTCTGTCAACTCTTCGGGTCTTTCATTTTTACCCGGGCGGACTTAGCCTGAAACAGGCTTTTATGACAGGTCATTAATTGCAACGTTTACCGCTGTTTTCAGAAGCTAGAAGGACTGTCAAAGTCGATGTCACATAGTTACATCAATGCCACCTTTACACGCGAACTTGATTAACTAAGGCTCTTTAATTGTATGCTTTCTGCCTTCCTCCCTGAGCACCTCACGCCGGTTCTTTCTGCGAGCCCGCCAGGACTACAACCGCAAACCCCAGCCTGTCGTGCAGGTCTTGGGACTTGCTTCATAACTTGTCCAGGGTAATTTACCGACTCTCTACATATTGATCGTGTATTTATACGACGGCAGATTTGCATGAGGTTCCTGCAGCAGAAGCTGGTCTGCATAATCGAAATGGTACTTGTCGAGACAGACCAGACAGCGCAGTCTGGGATACAAGCCTCTTGTCGCGACCTGAAAAAAATACTTTGATCAGCAAGCGGTAACAGTGTAATGACGGCACTGCTAACTTCCAGGAACAGTTCAATACCTGAGACACAAAAGTAATTTCTCAACGCAACCGTTGATGGGTCAAGCAGAAGAGGCGGCCATACGTGTAACAGTCTTTGTTGAGACGCCTCAAGGGGGGCCGAGTCGTGCAGGCAATGGAGTATTTGTACCATATGCAGGTGTATTTGCCTAGTTTGATATCTCGAACCGAACTAGCGTCGTGGGCTGAGCTTAACAATGGGTCTGCTGGAGTCTCTGGGAAGACTATTAAATCTGCTGTAATGTCGACCAAAGCTGACCCAACCCAGGACCCATTTATTAAATTGCTTCGTAATTAATATCTTATATTTGACGCTTTGTGGTAAGCTGATGCGGTGAAGCATGGTGGGCTGAATGCAAACGACGGAGCTACTGGAGAAACTATTGAAACAGCTTTGCTTTTGAGGTTTAGCCGCTTCTCATTGCGTGGTCTCGACCACCACCGACTCAGCTTGGCTTATCCACTCCAATGGCTTCATTAACTTGGGTTCATTGTTCATATTTATACGCTTAGTGCCCTTGTCTGAACATTCTCCGCCTCTATTTCCGGAACTTTCGTGCCAACTACTCCCTACATATGACGGGTACTTCTAGCCGACTGCATAATGAGAGTCAATCCATTACTCGCTGGAGCTCTTCTATTCCCAGTCGATGCTGCAGCGTCGCCCGGTCAGCCCAAGGCGTGCAATCGCGATAATCTGTTTCGGTGCTTCATTGATCAGCGCTACTCCTTGCAAGCCAGCGCGTTCTGCTCCGGCCTTTCGCCTTTCACGGCGACTGTCGCCACTGCAACTGCAACGTTGTGAGAACTTCAATACCCAGCGCTCCTATTACCGCTCAGATGACTGACTCTGCAACTCAGAACCACAACGGTTGAGGCTCAAATCACTGTTGAGGCTGTTGTCGATACCGAGACCCTCACCACAACTGTATTCACCGAGACAGTGCCGACAGCCACCACAACCGTAACCCTTGGTGCTGGGACTGTGGCGAAGCGAGGCGTTGCCCTGAATCCACCAAAATGTATGACAAATGGAGACACCACATATCCAGCAAATCGTATCACATCAGCGTGTTCCTGTATCGACGTACCGGCTTCGACTGTCAGTGCTACAGCTGTCGTCAGCACTGAGACAGTGACATATGTAAGACTCCCTCTCAACGCATGCAGTAACACACGGCTTATTAAGAAACCACAGACGGAGACTTCATACATAACACCTTCAGCCAAAACAGTCACGACCTGGACAACCGTTTCCACAGCCACGAGTGGAACTCACACGGTCACAGTTGGTCCACCGCCCGGCACGAACCGTCTGTTCAATGGTGATTCCCAGACTGGAAATGCGGACGAGTGGGAGCTGTCTCCTGACAGCTGGCGAGGCGAGGTGGTAAAGCGCACTTACGGGCCAGCTTCAGAGCTGGTGGACTACTCATACCGGATCACCACTTTTGATGATAAGCCTGGTATGCTGCGTCATATTGACTCTGTTTACCTAGAGTCAGGGTCGTACCAGGCTTCATTCATTTGTCCTCCGATGAAGTTCCCGGCGAATTCGGACGCTTATTGTGCAAATATCGCGTTTGATCTCGTCAGCCTAGACACAAACACAAACACAACCCTCACGTTCAGGGGTAAGGCTATGGCTTTAAGGGCTAATGTCGTTATTCGGGCAACCAGCTCGGTTAACATCCCCGATGGAGCAGCGGGGTATTACCGATTATCTCTGAGATGGCGAAATAGGCCTCTTGTTGTTGGATTCGTCGATGATATTACTATCCAGAAATCGATTTAGCGAGGTACTGCGTCGGTCAAAAGCCGTGGAGCAGAACAGCGTTGATGGTATAGGAGACGCGAAGAGCAAGTGAAGTGAATGATGAGGACGAGAAAGACGAAGAGGCCCAGAAGGGCTTGCACTTTGAGGTTGTAGATGGGTTCTGGTTAGGGGAGCAATTGTCGCTGAGGAGGGGCCCTGAAGTGAGGACATTTGGATGTTAGGATCAATCACGAGATCCAAGAAAACGCGGGCGAAAGACAAAATAGCGGCGATCCTGATTGGATAGCCCAAATGTGTCAATCTCGGTACCCGAAGCTAACAATCGATTCGAGCCATAATCCTCATGCAAGCCGAACCCAGAGCTCTGGCTCCCCATCCGAGCAAAACAAATGTTCCACCTCAGTCAGAGACCCTACCACGTCTGACATTGTATACAGTCGAGCCATTCTGCATACCAGAAAGCTCACCCCGCGAGCCATGCTCGGACAAAGTCAGCAAAAAGCGTTGTCCTACCAAATCAGAGGTCTCAACACAGGGCGCATGATAAGTAAGCGTCTGACTAGAGCCATATTACGCAGATAAATATCATGAGACGACTGGCGCTCTTAGGCCGCTTGTCCTATGACCCCATACTTCGAAAGCGAATAGAGAAGCGAGACACGTAGCTGATGTTGAAGCCGGTGGCCTCTACTTGCTTTCCAGAGGCAATACCTGATCAAGCTTTGTTGTACGTACGCAGTGAGATCGTCGCTTGTACTCCAGACTAACCTTGCCAGAGACTTCCATGGACAGCGCTCATTGCAGCACCGCCTTCATCCCACTCCTTTTTGATCCTCTCGAGCAGAGCGTTGGGGTCTCGACCAATGCGCGAGAGGTTGTCATCAATGGCCTTCTAGATTTGCTTCATCTCCATTCGGACTTTGCTCCTCTTCTCCACAGCTCAAGCTTTTTTCTCTTTCATCTCTTGCGCAAACATGGCGGCCGTCGCAGCAAAAATACCGAGGAGGCCCCGAGGCTTATGGAAGTTGGAGGTATACCCCTAGCCGTTGTCTGTGTTATCAGATTCCGTGGGGTTGCCGATGACTAGGTTGCAAAGATCGGGGGGCGCTGGAGCTCCTGGCAGCATGCTTGGTCGTTTCGGCCTCGCTGTCACAAAAAAAAAGGGGGGGTATCGGTGTCGGGAATGGCGCGGTGAAAGTCGATAGTTGGTGTTGGAAGGCGAGTGGGCATGACCTCGACCAAAGACCATGACCAGCTCATGTAGCGTTGAGTCTGCTGTAAGTCAAACTAAGCAGTAAATACTCATCGATGCTCATCCATACTCTATCTAACTTGCCATTTGAGCCGCCAGTATCGTGACTCTACTGTAAGATTTCGTGCGGTCTGTTAGTGGACGATACCAGTCTCCAGGGCTTATCGCTGCAAATGAGACTGGTTGGTACTGATGGCTGGCGTCCTCACATGTGCACCGCCGGAGGTGCACGTATGAGTCACCTGATGGCTGTCGCCTGATGGCTGTCGCCTGATGGCTAGTAACCGAAGAGTGAAATTTCCGTTACAAGTTACCTCATTGCTTGTCGGTTGCTAATTGACTGTGTCGCGCAAAGCTATGCGGCTTGGCCAAGGTGGAAAAAGAGTGATTGCAAAGAGAGAACGGTGGGGTGGGTCAGTTAAACAGTTCAGTAGAAAGTAGCCAATCAGAGCAGATCTCGCGCCAGTTCTAACGGCGGGGAGATTGCTGACTAAGATTCAGCCAGTCAGAGCATGGACGTTTGAAGACAAGATACAAAATACCTGATCCCGTTTAAAAGGTGGGCACCTTCCTTATTCTCGAAGTCACTGTTAGCCGATGATGAATAGAATTTGAGATTAAAAGTAAACGCTTGCCCTGATTAGGAAGTGGCCACATCTGTCACAGATGCATAAAAGGTAATGCACAGCTTAAGTGGCTGGTACTCAATGGCTCAGCCACAATAACCTGGGTGCCTTAACAGCCATCACTTTGCATGGGCAAAGGTTTGTGCGACTTCACCATGATACTAACAGAACCAGTCATAATGTAATCACTTGCGCCATTTCATCCAGCAAAGATCTTCTAATGAGGCGGGAAATATCGCATCTATTCTGCCTATAAAATGCCAGTCGGCGCATCAAAAGCAAGTCGATTATCACTCGGTGGCAATGAGCCGTTGCATTTGGAAGGTGTGGTTGTTCTTTTCGAGATTTCCAGGCAGGTTGATAGTGCATGGAAATTTTCAAACTCCTCGACGTTACAGGTTCTCACTTCGGTTGATTCAATTAATCTCATACGTGACCTCTTATATCATCATGGTTTGATACCCATTACCAAACCAAGTGCTATGTCTTTGAATGGCCCATCAGGTGAAGCTATACTCAGGATAACCAAAAAACTTCAAGACTTAGGGGACACCACATCACCAGGCGAATCATGTTTTCCAATAACGCATATTGTAATCGCTTGGTATGTTTGATTGACGTGTTTTTTATATTCCTAAATTCATAAACCCCTTTAACAGCCAAGTCAAGACCTTAAGTGGCAAATTAGAAGCATCTAGGGTAAGCATGACCCAGCACCAGCGACATCAAAGGACTATTCAGCAGTTAATATAGTGACACGCATGGTTGTAAAGGTGAATTCACTCATACCCGGCAAATATCATCGGTCGGAAACTTCTTTTGATAGTAATGGGCGAATGAGTGGTGCCAGATGTCGATGGATCGAGGGGGGATATGCTCGATGTTCTTACCAGTCGCAAAGGTTGGGTTTATTTGGATTGTTTTTGGTCGCAAAAACAACATCTCAGTGGACACTGAGCATGACTGACTCATGATCACCATCGCGATACACTCGATTTCAAGTAAGTATTTGATCTATCTTTTTATTTGTGCGCGCCAAAGCTGACGATATACGGCCAAAGAGAATGTATCCATTTACGACTTCACTTGGCAAATTCAAACAGATTCAACAGTTGCGTCTATTACCCATCTCTCTCCGTGTCGCTCGATGTTGACTACTCGCCCTGTCCTTGAATCATTGTTGTTTCGATGGTATCCTTACCCAAGAACACCCGCTGGAACAACACGGCAGGAATAAAATCTTTTCTCAACGACACATGCTTTAGAAAGTCGAACATTGTTCTTTGAATCATTCTATCGCTTCTTAACAGTTGGCATCTAAGGATTTCCATCCGATCTTTGCATTGGAACATGGAGCGGTCCTGAACTCGCTCAAGAGCATACATGAATATAAAAAGCACTAAACAGACTCTGCCTCTTCCCCGAGAACATCTGATAGATGTGACTGCAGCACGTCATTCCACAGGGCCTTATTCTTGTACTTTGCTATATCATCGCTGAAACTCCCAATGCTTGTTCTCAACGCCTTCGCAACTTCTAAATCCCTAGTGACTTCGGTGATGGGCGTGACGTAGGTCCTGATGGTGAAGAGCAAGGCCCTTGTCTTGGGCAGACGTTGGAGAACTTGGCGCTCGACGCGTAAATGCAGATCCTCGAGTCTCGGAGGAGTCTTCAGTTGTTCAGGTGTCAGGTTGTGGTGGGATTGACGATGGAATAGATCTCCCGAGACATCGATTGCATAGTTGAAACGACAGATTGCCGACTCGACCTTGAGTCGGAGAAAGAACCGATCCATCGCTTTGGCCAGCTTGCTTTCATACTGCGGTACGTTGCCCGCGTGAATGTCCCATAGACTGAGACCCATGCGCTCCTCAATCTTGAACCCAGCTGATATTGGTCAGTACGAGTTATAGAATTGTACGTAACCGACTTACCTGGAAAGCATGAACCACCAGCTCTCAAGAACGATTCGCCTGTTGCGAGATCGTTATAGACTAGGAAGAAATCTTCGGTAGCCAACAATCCCATAACTTCCAGCGGATGGTACTTCTCCCACGTTGCCGCACCGCGACCCAAGTCCCATATGTCACCCGTCACCATGTTCTCAATGATATCGGGTCGTTGTAGGCGGAACATGGTAGGGTAGCGGCGAATGAGTGTGTCTTTCAGTAACGCCAGCGCTTCGTGGTAGCCGTCTTCGCATCCAGGCTGATATGCCAGGACCTCATCACGTCTTTCTTGGTATAGCTTCTTTTTCAGAGTATACTTCTCCAAGTAAGTGTTGTCCAACTCGACCCAGTTCTCTACGTCTGCCTGTTTTAAGCCTAAACAGCACGCAGTACGTGTTAACTTCTATGCGGAACAAACGTTGACACTCTAAGGATATGCCTTACCCATCGTGACATGATATGGGCCATTTTTCCAAGGTCGATATGGGGTCTCCGCTTGTTGTCGCCAGTTGAACTGGCTCTTGATGGGCTTGATCCGAGCCACATTGATGAACGAAGGCTCGGCAGATTGGGGTGATACTGGACACAAGTGTAAAGGTGAGAATTATAGAGCAGTCACGTCTCAAAGGAAAGATCTGACTAACATTTGTTGTTGCCGCGTTCTGAGCCTTGGTACTGTTGTCGACTTTGTAGCGGGAGGAGGCCAAGATAATACCCGAACCCTATTGTCACAAAGACGAGGATCGCAAGCAGGATTCTCAAGTACATTCTTGTACTGCCTTGGAGCTGTGCACTGGGTTGTGTTTGGAGTATTCCGTTGCTAATTGTGAAAGCAGTGCAGAAAGAACGGGCTACGACCTTTGATGACGGGCTATGTATCTTGAATAGATGCAAATCCACAGTAGCTCCAAGGAAGCACTCATTATTGGAACCTACTCCGTAACAGAAAGACTTCGGTACGAGAAGAAAATGGCAAGCGTACCCGCAGTGCATGTGGCTTCATTCGCGCCGCACACTTATCGTTTGCTAAGACAATAGGCTGCTTCTCGCCCCGAGCTATGGCACGAGGCCTGCCACTGTTCGGCCCGGAGTTTCTACAGTTCAGGCCAATTGTGATCGCTGATCGATGTAACCCTGCTATCTCACTGGGTGTAGCGGCATGATTGGAGCCATACTACACACGGTATAGTTCCCCCGGACTCTCTCTTACTGTATCTCCAAAGGGGCTAAGGTGTTAACCCGATTTGACGAAGCTAAACGTAGGGCAGCTTTCGCTATCATTACATCTTCCGGTCGGTCATGATCGAGATTTACTTCAGAGGACGGGCTCGAGGGCCTTTAGTCGGCACTGTCTATCAGTATAGTTGTTCTCAATTTTGTCAGACTTTAACTTTCAGAGTCTCTGATGAACTTTTAGTGAGTGAAGTAACGATTTTAGTTTTGTTTATGTTGAGTTGGCTGCATGTGATGGATTCCATGCATCCCGAGCACAGATAGGACGACAAGCACGGTAACAGTGGCCTCTGACCGAGTATCATCAAAATGAGTTATTCAGTCACTTCAATGTATATACTTGTGGCTTTGTCAAAAGTGATCTATAAATTTCATGATCTCAAACTCCACCTCTATTTTGCGTATTCTACTCCAAGTTGGATGGATACAGCACGCTGTCAATTGTACCAAAACCCTCCTTGATTGTCCTGGACGAGATGAACCTTGTCAACAACCCAGCCGATCCTGCTTTGTCGTTAGTTCCGCTCGACCGAGATCCTCCGAAAGGTTGATGGCCTGGCATAGCTCCTGTGCATTGGTCGCTGTGAAGTCTTTGGTTAGCGATGGCTATTCATGATTGGGGCAGAAAGTATGGCGATGCAGTAACATAGATACAACCATGAATAAGACTTACTTGATGTAAAAGTTGCCAGCTGCGAACCTTAGAGCCTCTGTGGCTTCAATGATGGCCTGTCGGTTCTTTGCAAAGACGGCGCCACTCAACGCGTAGTCGGTGCTTTCGTCGATCAACTTGAAGACCTTGGGGCCAAAGTCGTTGTCTTCGTATACGTATAGAGCCAAGAAGGGCCCAAATATCTCCTCGGTCATGAACCGGGACTGTGGGTCTGTCGTCTCTACAATTGTCGGCTTGATATAGTAGCCCTTTGAGGAATCGGCGCTTCCTCCAGTCAATAGAGTGACGTTGGAGTCAGCTTTGGCTTCTTCGATGTAGCGGGAGACGCGGTCATAGGCGGATTGACTGATGACAGGGCCGATAAAGTCTGTGAACTCATCACCCATCTTGAGCTTTTCTGTCTCCGCGACAAGCATATCCTTGAACTCCTTGGCAAGAGATGACGGGATGTAGATGCGAGAGAGCGCACTGCACTTTTGTCCCTGGTATTCGAATGCTGCGCGAATGGACTTGAGAACAGCGTGTCTCAGGTCCGCGGTCGGATGAACAAGATGAAAGTTCTTTCCTCCTGTTGGGTCGAGCCATTTCTGATTAGTGACGGTCCTACTTATCACAGAGAAGAGCTCGTTCATCCCCGAATCCAACTTGAACTGTTACATACCTGTCTCACCCACCAACCGGGGATATGACCTCCAAAAGTCCATTTTGGATCCTATGGTTGCAGCAAGGCTTTTGAAAACAGTCGTGCTGCCAGTGAAGTGAAGGGCACTCATGTCGCGGCTTTGGAAAACCTGGGCGGTTATTTGCTCAGCATCGCCAGGGAGAAACTGGATCACACCGGCCGGCAGTCCGGCCTCGATCATGATGTGATTGAAGAGCCAGCTGGAGTAGATGGCGCCGGGGCTAGGTTTCCAGATAACGACGTTTCCCACAATGAGGGGAGCGAGGACCAGGTTTACTGCGAGAGCTGTAAAGTTGAATGGCGAAACGGCGTAGACGAAGCCATCAAGTGGACGGACTTCTGAGCGACTGTGATGAGAAAATGTGAGCCTTGTGACTCGTGGATACATCCTTGTTGACCCGACAAGGGGATTACACGCAAGCTGCTTACTTCCATACGCCAGGGGCGTTAAAAGGCGGCTGATTCTTGTAGATGCCCTCTGCGAGTGAGGGAAACATGGTGAGAAAGTCTATAGACTGTTTTGCAACTTGGTGTTAGATTTATCATTTTCTCACGCGGCCTTTCTGGATACACCAGGAATTTACCTCGGCAGCACAATCAATATCAGCCTGGTAAGCATTCTTTCCTTGGCCGAGCATGGTTGCTGCCATCATCTTATAGCGGTAGGGACCACGGATCATTGCGGCCGCGCGATAGAAGATGGCCGCGCGATCATGAAGGGAAGTCTTTGACCACAGAGCTTTGGCCTCAAGAGCTCCTGCAACGGCCTTGTCGACCAGCTCTGGCGTTGCCGAGGAATACTTTGCTAGTGACGACTGATGATCAAAAGGCGTCGGCTGATGATTTTCTGGGGTTCCTTCAACCTGCAAAGCATCAGCTATAGCCGCATAAGGCAGGTCTTTAAGAGCCAACTCACATCTTGTCCATTTACATTGGGGTGAACAACGAACGGCATCTCTTTCTTCATCGAAGCCAGGGCATCGATAAGCTTGGCACGTTCTTCAGTACCAGGGGCAAAAGAGATCTAGGGAGATATCTCAAGTCAGCGGTTTGAGACTTGGGTATAGCGAATGGAGAGAGTCGTACAAATTCCTCATTGCGTAGAGCAGGTAGGTTGAAGGCGCCGAGTACAGCGCTCTGTGACGAAGCCATGGTTGATGCGAATAAGCTGCAGTCTAGAGCTGAGTTATGGGATCTAGAGACGCAAGTCAAGATGGTATCAAAGTACGAAAATGTAACTACGACGCAAGCTATCTGATGGATTATTCCAGGAGACTATCGTTGATTAATGAAGTCAGCATAGAATGATCGGCGGCGCTATTGCGATCAACTGCCGTTATTCCTCGGGGGCTGTCGGCGCGAGATCTTTTGCGGGGTTGCAGCAGATTTCGGTGCGAGGCCGAAACTCGCTAGCGAGCTGTTGGAGCGATAGCTTCAGGTCTGATGGCTCTTTGACGCTCCCGAATCGGAGTTATTTGCATTAGCTTGCATCGATTTGATTGCCAGGGATAAGTTATGTCATGCTACGCTGACATGTGACCCCTTCTTATTGAGCGTCTCGATGCCGATGCTCGGCGCGAAATGATGGTGCGACAACGAGCTCGTGGAGGGCCTCATGCCAGACTTGAAGAATACATATTCGTAGCCAACAAACGAGAGTAGTCATCTCTACATGGCTCATATCCAACAACCATCAACATGACCAAGACAACCCAATCCAGTCTTCTCCATCGCTCTCTGGAGAAACAGTATCCTTCAGCCGAGGGCGGCCAAGGCGTTTACCTCATTACAGCGGACGGTCGCAAGGTTCTCGACGGTAGCAGTGGTGCTGCGGTTTCTTGTCTCGGCCACGGACACAAGGAAGTCATTGATGCTATCTGCGAGCAAGCCAAGAAGCTATCCTTTGCGCACTCCTCATTCTTCACGTCGGATCCGGCAGAAAAACTAGGACGGTTTATTCTCGAAAAGAGCGACCACGAATTCAAAAAAGTCCTGTTCCTAACTTCAGGATCCGAAGCCGTCGAATCTGCCCTCAAACTCGCGCGACAATACCATGTGTACAACGGGCAGCCAGAGCGGGTGAATGTTATTGGGAGAAACTATTCCTATCATGGCAATACCTTTGGGGCCCTTGCGGCGGGCAACAATCCAGCGAGACGGCGTGCGTTCGAGCCCATGTTGGGAGCAACGTTCCATCATGTCAGCCGATGCTTCTACGACGTCGACGGCCAAGGCCAGACCGAGACGGACTACGAAGATGGCCTGATAGCCGAGTTCAAGCACAAATTTGAGGCGCTTGGTCCAGAGACGGTGGCCGCCGTCATCGTCGAGCCCGTGGGCGGTGCTACTCTGGGGTCTCCGCCAGCAACAGCCAACTATCTACCCAAGCTGGTGCGATTGTGCCAACAATACGGGGTCCTTACAATATTCGACGAAGTCATGTGCGGCATGGGTAGAGTCGGAACTTATCACGCCTGGCAAGGCTTAGGAAATGTCGCCCCCGATATCCAGACGATCGGAAAGGGACTGGGAGCAGGTTACCAACCACTGTCGGCTGTTCTTCTGGGAAGACAGGTCGTCGACGTCTTTCAGAAGCATTCGAAAGGCAGCAATGCCTTTGTAAGCGGACATACCTTCCAGGGACATTCCATGGGCTGTGCCGGTGCGTTGGCGACGCAGACGATAGTTTTCCGCGACGATCTTGTTTCCCAATGCAACCGCCTCGGTCAAGTTCTGCACCAACTTCTACAGGAGAACATGCCCCTAGAATGGAGAGAACACAACGGAAGCTTGCGAGGACTGGGACTGTTCAAGACGGTAGACTTTGGCGACATGGGGCGTCACTACAGTGGCCCAATTGCAGGTAAAGTGGCCCGTCGGGCTTTCGATCTGGGAGCAACCGTCTATCTATGCTCATCCGCCGTTGACGCTGTTCTGGTTTGTCCTCCTTTTATTATCACTCAGGAAGAGCTGGAGAAACTGGTCCAAATCGTGGTACAAGCCCTGAGAGAAGTCCTGCACAGCCGCCCAACGCCATGAACTCCATGGGTAAATTACCTGTCCAAGTGTCGGTAGAGGGGCCTTCACGTTAACATAATATACATATTCTTCTCTCGCATCACTTGCCTCCAATCCACACGACCAAGCTCCGACTTGAGCCCTTCGAGGCCCTGCTTGGGAAAAGATTGCCTATCTGCCCTTCTCCAGACCTCCATGACCAGACAGGTCGCTTGCGAAATGTTGCCTATACCGTGACGTTTTGCCCGCTGGAGCCATATAAGCGCCCGATGCCGCAATTCAGTATCGACAGCCTCGACGGCGGCAATGAAGCCTGGCCATAGGGTGTTTGCAACGGCTGACGTTCTCGATAACGCATCTATGTTCTCAAGATGATCCAGCACCTTGGATACAAGCTCTTGTCCTGTTGGCCTCGTGCTTGCTTTATGTTGAGAAGCCCGGTCTGGGCAAGGATGGGTTCGTGAGCTGCCGCCACACAGGGCTCTGCGAAAGAACAAGGCCGCGCTGTAGTGAAATGCTAATATGTGATTCTCCCTCATGACGTCGGCGATATAGTCGAGCGTACCCAGCTGAGAACCCTCGCTGGGCGAAGCATCGTCTAGTAACAACTCCGGAGTTTCCATCGTGTCAAAGATGTCGGCTTCCAGCTTGAGGAGTGCGGGTACTTTGTCAGCAGGCCAGGGCGCCTCGAGATGGACGTCTGGGTTGAGCTTTGACAGCTCGATGGTTTGGTTTAGCGACTGCAGAGTGATCACTGAAACACCAAAGGTGATGTCCAGCGTGTAGCTTCCTCCCGACGCAGTTGACATGACAGACTGAACCTCAGCCATGTCCACCGACTCAATGGCTGTCGGAGGTGTTGTAGTAGCGCCATCAACGGTCTTGACGACCTCATCCGTCTTTGACTCGGGCAATTCCGGCCGTCCGGATGTAGATGCCACGGTTTGCAAGCAGCGAAAGATTTGCAGGAGAGTCTGGCACGTAGGATCCAATAACCACCAGTCTTTCCCACCTGTGATATGTATGATTCGCTTGCACAGCTGCAGGTATTCATAGCCGTCTCCGTTACAAGATCCGCTAAAGACCTGGCAAGTTTGTCAGTCAGATACAAATCTATGGATATTGGCGGTGGAAGTACCTCTGCTGTGGTCAAGGTTAGGGCGGCTGCCATGAGAGTTTGTCTAGCCGTCTTGTCGCTGCCGACTTTTGAAGACGGGTCACTGGAGTTGAGGACGGCTTTGAGTAGTGAAGCAGCCCTGTCATTGTACTCCCTTCCTTGTTTGAGATCGGATGATCTGTCCGCCGAGCCAAGATGGGATCGGTTGAAGGCTGCCACGGCAAGTATGGCGTAGAGCAGGATCTGCTGCGGCAGCAAGGTCGGCTCTTTCAGAGCCAGTGGGAGATAGATCTGAAGCCAGGGGTTGCACGTCGGTGCAGACGTGGGCATCATGAGTTGACAGACGTGTGTCCGGTAGTGGTCAAGGAGTTTACGAGTTACATCGGATGCGACTAGACGACCAGCAACAGCACCAGAGACGTCATGATCCTCGCCATGAGGAACGCCTGGAAGCGCGTTGAGTCGAACACCAGGGTTGGCCGTTGTCTCTTCGTCGTCGGAGATGTTGCTCGGCTGTTGGCCTTGTCCGTTATCCAAGCTGATTGACCCCTCCTCGGAACTGCTTGGCTGAGCAAGTTCGTTGACAATAATCTCCCACGAATCCCAGGTCATTAGTTCGCCCTCTCCGATCTGGTCATTGGTCCCGCTTTGGAAGCCTACAAACGGGGGTGCATCGACCAAGGGATCATTACGTGACCAGTCAAGGAAGGTGTGAGTTGAAGGGAAAACACTGGTTGTGGCTCCGGAACTGCCGTATCCATCACAAATGTAGAGACGCGACCTCTCGCAGTTGAGGCAATTAGGACGTCGTTCGTCACACTAGACAGTTTCAACAACAGGTTAGACGGGATGAGTAGTAGCAAGATAATGATACCGTACCTTAATCTTACGCGTTCGACATGTGCCACAGCCCTGATAGTACTTGATCAGTATTGTTATCTGTCCATTCTGATAGGAAGCGTACATTGTAGACCTTTCCACCTCGTCGGCGCTTGCGTGGTGGACCGAGCGTCTGAGAATCAAGCGGCATCTGATGAGCGCCATCCATGTCTGGAACTCTATCAAGTTGGACAAGATTGCGTTCCAAGCGCCCATGTATCGCTTCATCGACGTCACTTTGCGCCATGATGTCTCTGTATATCCTTAGAGAGTTACCGGTATCTCGGGATACTCTGAGCTCCGCAAGGGGATGACTCCTAGCCAGATGGGCAAGGATGAGGAGGAGACGCTATCTGCTCCATAGCTCCTTTATCTGCCTAAGGCATCAAGCAACGATAAACGGGAGATAAGCCAACGACGACAAGGGCAAGGACCATGAACCGTGGAGCCATCACGCGTCACGTCACGCCAGTCCCAGGCATGCCAGGCTCGGTTCCCCGTACCCGAGATAAGAATGCGGGGTAGACCAGGGAATGACTCGTATAGGCTGCAGGGGTCTGAAGAGATTACCTTAGCGGCAAACCATGTTCAATCAGTTGGAAGCCAATAAGATGGACAGGATATCGAGTCCGAACTTCGGGCCGATGATCCCCAGCGACCCATGATCCTCTCCCCACAGCGACGCCACTAGGCTAACTCCTCCGTTGGTAGCTCTAGTCAAGCCTTAGTCTGAGATGCTACGACTAGCGATTGCGGAGGGCGAGCGCGGGGATCCAGCATCCAGACCCGCGAGATCACATAGGTAGAGCTTCGCGCCGAAGATGGTTCAGACCTTGTTGTCAGAGCTCCTCTGTCAACGCGAGGCTGAGAAACATGCTCCTCCTGGATTTGAACAAATACTGGTCCATCAGACGCAGATAACTGCCTTGTTTGCTCCAGCACTTGGCCCAAGTTTGCCTCCCCACACAAAGTCACGATGCAGCCCGAGAAGCAGAGTTACCTCAAAGACGGACAAGGCGACAATGGATACCGTGGTAGCATGGTGGCCGTGACGCCCTCACAGAGCATCATCCAGGGCGAAGTAGTCTCTGTGCCCGCCCACGTCAACCTCCAGCGTCGACTCAACAACAGGCAGATCCAGCTCTTCGCCATCGGTGGCACCATTGGCCAGGCTGTCTTTGTATCGCTCGGAACGCCGCTTGCCAAGGGAGGGCCGGGGAGCCTGTTCCTGGCCTATGTCTTGTACTCGCTCATCATGGCCATGATCGTCAACTGCGAGGCCGAGATGGTTACCTTTATGCCCGTTCCGGGTGCCGTCATTCAGCATGCTGGCAAATGGGTCGACGAGGCGTTCGGATTCATGATTGGCTGGAACTACTTCCTTTGGTTCGCCCTCACGATACCCTTCGAACTTGTTGCCGCAAGCTTGGTCATGAGCTTCTGGCGAGATGATATCCCAGTGGTAGCAGTCGTCTGTGGCATGATCGTCTTTTACACGTATGTTGCTCCCTTCACATTGCTCATGACTTATCATCTAACTCCTTCATAAGAGTCTTGAACGTGGTCGCTGTCAACTGGTTCGGAGAATGCGAGTTCTGGATGTCCCTTGGCAAAGTACTCTTGCTTTTCATGGTATTTTGCTTTACATTCGTCACCATGGTCGGAGGTAACCCCCGTCATGATGCATATGGATTTCGGTATTGGAAGAATCCGGTAAGAGATCCCTGAATCCCCAGATCCAGAATTTGAAATGGAACCTTGCTTACTCTGGATAATAGGGATCGTTCCTCGAGTATGGAAACACCGGCTCCGTTGGCCAATTTCGGGGTTTTCTGGCATGCTTTTACAATGCCAGTTTCGTCATTGTTGGCCCAGAATCCATCTCTGCCATCGCTGGAGAGGCCCGAAACCCACGTCACAGCATCAAGATGGCCTTCAAGACCATGTACCTTCGCTTCTTCATCTTCTTTGTTGGATCCGCCCTATGTATCGGCATCGTCATCGCAGCCAACGACCCTAGCTTGACGGCCATCATAGACGGAACCTCGGACGCAGGCAACTCGGCGGCGGGATCGCCCTATGTTATTGCTTCGGCCAACTTGGGTGTTGCCGTCTTCCCAAGCGTTGTCAATGCGCTGCTTCTCACCAGTATCATCTCGGCCGGTAACAACTACGTTTTTGCTGCTTCGCGTGGCCTGTTCGCCATGGCTGAGCGCGGCTTTGCCCCCAAGTTCCTCCTCAAGGTTACCAAGAACGGTGTACCATTGTACTGCCTTTTCTTCACCATCATTTTCTGTGCTGTGGCTTTCCTTCAGCTTGACTCCTCAACCGTTGAGGTATACAACTGGTACGTGATCGGCAACCAACAATGCGCTTCAAGTCACTAACAAGCATATAGGCTGGTCTCTCTTTCCACGGCTGCCGGTCTCATCACGTTCCTCACCATGACCATCACTTACATATTCTTCTACCGCGCCTTGGAAGCTCAGAAGATCGACAGAGCTACACTGCCATATCGTGGCTGGGGCCAGCCGTACATGGCTTATGCTTCAACAGCGATGTTGACCATCATAGTCTTTACATTTGGTTACGAGTCCTTCACCCCCGTTGCGGATGTTGCCACCTTCTTCAGCAACTACACCTTTCTCGTTCTGGCGCCTCTGTTGTTTGTTTTCTGGAAAGTGGTCAAGCGTACAAAATTCATCAAGCCTCACGAGGCCGACCTTGTTTGGGTGCGACCGGAGATCGATGCACACGAGGCGACACTTACAGGGCCAACCATCGGGTTTTGGAGAGAAATAGGACAAATGTTTCGTGTTGGCAACAAAGCAAAACACTTTGGGGGTTCCGCATAGAGGCGGTTAATCTCCGCGAATAACATGCTCTCTGCATCAAGAGCACAAAGGCCTTTGCGTTCGCTACTCATTCGTTCCGTTACCTACGAACATCATGTAAACAGTTGAAGTTGAGATTGTTTCCATCCATATCTTAATAACAGATGTTTCTGTACTCTATGCACTCCGACACGCATTCTCATCATATGTCAGATAATTCTTGACTGGCTGCCCTATTTAAAGTTGCGAATTGCTCTTTCAAACGGAAGATGTTTCCACAATAATAAAGGATAGGCTTTTCTTCAAGGACTGCCGTACGATAGGTTGTTCCTTTCTTACGGCCCATGAAGATATAGGAAAGCCAGCAGTGCCCACCACACGATTGGCTAGGTAGGTTATAGCTGTTGGTCGCAGCCATGTCACCTCTATCGTTGGGTATAGTGGGCGCTGCTTCTTTAGCGACCACGTTCAATCAAGATCAAGAGCAAGGTCACCAAAGCTCGTTAGTAAAGATAAATAGATAGTGGTTAATCACAATATCAGCAGGACCAAAAAATAGAGATCAACACATTGATTGAATTATTTTGACGAGGACTAGGTCCATCAATATAGTACGAACTGTTACGACACAGCGAAGCTACGTCTCTTCTCTATCAGCCGTCACCCGTATGTTAACACGAAGACTGTGCAACTGCCCAATATCAATATTTCTTAACCCCCTGTTACTTGATCTCAAGACCGTTGACCGATGGCTCGCTCGCGTCAATGTCAGCACCAACACCTGTCGATCCTAGGTAGTCAATGGTGGCCGCCTCTACCGTGAACTGGGGCTTCTTCAACCTCTCTTCCGTGATGAGATACTCTTGTGGAAACCAGTCCGGTAGTTCTTGACCGAGCATCTGCTTGACGAGTGCCGTACCGCAAGTCAAGCCATTAGTCATGCCGTATTGATTCCAACCGCCGGCGATCCATTCGCCAGACCCAGGCCGGCCTGTGACCTCCGTGGGAAGCTTGCCAACAAAAGGTAAAGTATCTCCGGTCAAGGCAACTATGCCGGTCCAGATACCCAGCATCTTTGGTCGTTTTGGTACGCATTCTTTGTCAAAGACCTGTGTCAACATTGTTCCGAGATCTTCCCTCCCTTGTACACTGATGACAGAGTCGTCCGAGGCGATGACTTCTTCGGGGCGGCGATCCTCCCCGCCAATCCAAAAGTCTCCCTTGGGCTTATTCTGGAGACCATATACCCAGCCGAGTCGAATGGTACCCGCCTGAGGATCATACTTTGGTTGCTCCAAAAATGTCCACGACACCTCGTCACAGCGGTTGGGCATTTTGTCGCCAGCGTTCTGGGCCGACATGGCCTCTCGCATGGGCCATATCTTCCCCCTCAAGCGGGGGAGCAGGTGTCCCGTGTGGCCGTTTGTACAGTGGATAACTGTGGTGGCTTTGATAATACCCCTTGGAGTCACAACCGTATAGGGGTGCTTTGCATCAGAGGTCTCATCGTACAGGATTGTGGTGACTGGTGTATGAGTCTCAATAGCGAGGCGTCCACTGAACTGATCGAGGAGACGTTTGAATACCCCCGTCACTAACCTGTACGGCCAGCACACACCGGCGGGAAAAGTGATTGCTCCATGAGCCCCCTTGAGGTGCCATTCCTGATTTCAGGTTAGTATGATTAGATGGGTGAGCAAATCAACAAGAATAGATTACTTACTGGCTTCAGTTCCTCTTTCGGGATAATTTTATAAAGTCCTTGCTCCTCAGGAAGGTGCTTTTCGTAAAACTTGGCATCCTGTTGTGCCTTGACCCAAGACTCTTCGTCCATGAAAACGGCAATCTTGGTCACTCTTCGTGCGTCGGCCTCGATGGCGAGTTGCTTGTCGTAAGACGTCGCAAGGTCATGCATAGCATCCAGCGTGCGGTTTGCGAGCCGGGCCACCTTAATGGCGAGATCGGGTCCAAAATCATCGACGAGCTGCACAAAGCGACTGGCGTAGGGTTTCACAAGTTGACCTCCATTGCGGCCTGTAGCGCCACTGCAAAGGCCTCGAGCCTCCAAGACTGTTACTGAGGCGTCACCTGATGCTGAATCTTCCAGCAACGACTTGACCACTCCGCAGCCTGCGATGCCAGAGCCAATAACGACGTAATCGGTAGAGGTGGGGAGGGCTTCGGACTGCTTGTCTCCCACTTGGGAATCATGTGGGAGGACTTGAGTCTCGTAAGGGACCTGCCACAGCGAGTGCGTACCCTTGCTCTGTGGGACTCCGGGGTCGCTCTGCAACTGTGCCGTGATGGTGCGGCCAATGGGGCTTTCCAGCCATCGCTTGGACTTTTGTTGATTCATGGCTCCTTATGATGATGATGATGATGCGCAAACGTCAATGGTCAAGAGCTATGCCCAGGTCCTATCTCCTCCCGTTCTACTCGAGCAGAGACGACAACTCTGTATAAAGTAGGCAACCTAGTTGACAACAAGCGCGGCTCTCACGAGACGCGGGGAATCCTGGCACGCAGAGTAGTTAGACTGCTCGGCCCGACAGATAGGCCTGAGCCTACTGGACGTGAGAGCGAAGATGGGGTAAGTCTCGCGCCGAGCCTTAGGGCGACCTTCTTGCAGCGTCATTGACCCCTCATCCACCGAGCGGGCCATCCGAGCCGGGAATATCCAGGGCGGAGAGGGCGGAGATAGCATCAGCATGACTAGGAAGCTCTCTATCTCCTGGGCTCCCACAAGGCCATACTAACGTACCATTTGAGCAGCCAGCCCAAGTAAACCGCCACAAATGAATGATAAAATTCTTATCAAGGCGATTTCATACATGGATAGAGGCACCAGCAATCATCATCAGCACATAGCATTACCCCGGGTTCGCTTGCACTAATTCTAGTACTTTTGTTATCGCAGGGTCATGTGGGGCGGAGTACAGAAATGTGGCCGAGCGAGAGCTCAGGAGATAAGGATGAATCCATTCAACTGGCTTCTACAAGTTAAGCATCATATGTAGTCGTACCATTGTTATTACAGAATAGGCCGATATAATCACGGACGGCTTGTTGTGAAGAATGCACTTGGAGAACTTTCAGCCAGCATTCAGTCATCCCGGGTCCGAGAGAGGTAATTTCGACTGACGATGGCGATCATCGTCAAACACTGACAACACAAAGCTCTACATTGTCTCACTCCAGCGATCCAAGATGGAAACAATAAAACGTTTTGATTTATGTACTACATAAATAATGGATTACACGAGCCATTAGTTCCGCACCCCTTATTGCCATTACTCGGAAACTCCTTACAATGAGCCCTTGCGTAGGTGATATAGTATTAAATAAAGAAGCGCCTATATAGTTAGTTTAGCGCCTATATAGCCTCTTTATATTCTCTTATTAAATAAAGAGAGCTTATTAATAAGGGAAGTAGAGCTTCTCTTATATTCCCTTTATTATATATAATAAATAAGGGCCTTTATAGCTATTTCCTTAATAATAGAATAAGGCACTTTTAATCTCTCTTTTATAGCTCTCTTTAATAAATACCCACTATAGTATTAA
>JAJODA010000969.1:0-30789 GCA_021730345.1 Fusarium cicatricum | reverse complement strand
TTTTTTAATTATTAAAGATATAAAGAAAAAAAAGTTTAAGTATTAAAAAGTATTTATAAAAATTATTAAATAGTTTAATATATTTTTTAGCTTTTATAATTAAAATAGCTCTTAATAATTAATATTATTATTAAATTTATTATTTAGTAAAAAGAGATTATAATATTAAAAAAGATTAAAAATATAGAAATATAAAGAAAATTACTTTTTAATTATAATACCTAAAATATATTATAAAGTAAACTTAAGCTATTTAGATAAGAAAGAAATAGTAAAATATCTTTAATATTTAAGTATAAAAAAAACAAGTCTTTACTTTTATATATATTTAAAAAATATTAAAAAGCTAGCTAGCTTAGAAATATTAATATCTTTATTTATATACTCTTAAAAGTAATCTTAATAAATAAAAAATAAGGATTTAATAATTATAATTTAAAAATTAATAATAAATAATAAGTTTTAATATAGAGCTAGAAGCTAAGGTTAGTTATATAATAGTATATTAAATACCTAAATAAGAATAATAAAGCTTAGTAATATAAAGCTAAACTAGATTTAGGTCTAATCCCCCCTCGACCTTAGCTAACTATAATAGTTAGGTTCTAACTAAGTGTACTAAACTATTTAGGGTTTAGTTTATTAGTAAATAGTTAGGGCATAGTAATTAAGTAGTAGTAAAGTTATATCTCTTAATAAATACTAATACGGGTGAGGCTTAGTATCATAAAGAAGTTATATTAATAGCTAGTGAGCTAAGTTCTATAGAATGCTAAAGGAGTGTATATATACTTAGGTGTTTCTGAGGACCGATAGTTCTACGGTTATAGACCGATATCCTAGTGTGGTCGGTCCTGGGACCGATAGTGTTTACAGGGTAGGACCGATGATAGGAATCGTCGGTCCTGTCCTAGATGATGTGATTAGGTGAAAATGTGATGGGTCATGTGACGTATGTCCAAATCGTAACACCAACGTTCTACAGCAGCTATGTCTGGTAAAAGAAGGGGGGCTTGGTAGACTGCTCTCGTGGCAGGTCTTGACTGATCGAAGGTTCGAGAATGTTGAGCCCCCATCCATGCCCTCGAAGTTGTGAGGAGCTTAATTTAGAAGACTTCGATCTTATTCGTCATTAATAAAGCAGCGTTATCGCCCTGACTTGATCGCGTGGTTCCCAAGCTAATCACATATGTAGGGTGGTGTGCGTGTGGGTAATGGTATCAAGAGTCCTGGATGCATTAACATCTGGTATGGCATACACCCGTTAGCAAAAGACGCAAACCGATGTTCTGGAGTTTGTTAGCGTCTTTGCAGATTACTGAATACTTAAACCATTTCAATGAATTGTCCCTTTTGATAATGAATAGCCGTTCCGCTTGTCCAACTGAGGGGCATGCGAGCGAAGTTCTCTACGTTGGCGGAAAGTACTCCGACGTAACGGCAAGTCTCGGTTCTACTAGCTGAACACGTATTTGGGACTGGGAAACAGGATGATAGAACCAATTCTATATTATTAGCTATGATAGGGTAAATTTATATTAAGAAGCTCTTCCCTAACCCAGCTCTGGCGAACCCGCCGCTTTGTATTATCTTTATTATAGGCGTAGCTTAGATAGGCACTAATTTCCTTAATACTCTAGATAGACGACCAGGATAAGTATTATATTTTATCTTAAAAGGCCACACAGTCTACCTCTTAGACTAGCCTGCTCGCAGCCGCCCCTTTTAGTTTCCTAGATAAGGAAAGAAAAGGTTTATTAGCTCCCCCGATTATATTTCTAATATTTTTACCGATATAGTAAATATTAATAACTAATAGCCTTAGATAAAGCTGTATATATAATAGCCCGGCACTAGTCGCATAAGAGAACTGACTTTTAATACCTTCTATAGGAGCCAGGCGTAGTTATAAACTAGCTACTCTATAAGCGAAGAATAAAATACGCAAGCGTATTAAGCTCTAGTAGACCTCAGAGGCACTTATTATATCATTAGTTACTCGCAGGCAGGGGTATACAGTATAGCTTGAGCTAAGAATTATATTACTGAGTGAAGTGTTAACGATTGAGTAGGCTGGACAAAAGGAAGAATATATATCAGACATGATAACACGCCTAGTTTGAAAAGCGCTACTGAAGCTAATAATAACTTGACAAAACGAGAGCTCCTTGAAGGTCAACGGCCTTGAGTTGTACAAATAAGAAAGTGTACTATTACTTTATTCCTAGTCATGCTCACCCATCACCCAGCCAACTCCCACGCTTGTCTCTGGTCTGATTGTTGATTCTTTGGATGGGGTTGGTGATACTCCCTGGGAGGGACCGGCGCATCGAGTTGATGTACTTCCATCTGTTTGGGGGTCTCCGTGTTTGATTGTGAACTAAGATTCTGGACATCTCGGTGCTTTCGTTTGCGTCGAAGGAGAAGAAAAGCGGCCAGGGCAAGGAAAAGAATGACGATGACAGCCCCAACGGAGGTCATGAACTCGACAGGCCCAGCGGCTTGGACCGACGTCGTCTTTGAGCAACTGCAGGAATATGATCCTACCCTTAACACCACCAAAGATCTGTCATTCATGACAGAGCCGAAGCTATACGGCGATATACTGGTCCTAACCATTGACGGGTTTGGAATGGGCCAGGTTCACTCGCACAGCACACATGACGGAAGTATTCCCGAGGCTGCTCTGATAAAGCATCGTTTCCGGGGGTCTTGGAGGGGCGGCCAATGATCTCTGGCGCGTTTACCAATAGATCTTGTACTTATCATACCTAGCGTGAACACTAATGTCAGGAAACTATCTGGTCCCGTTGGCGTGTATGCAGATCAGGTACGGCAATGACCATCACACAATCGCAGATATCTGCCTGGCGAGGTGACTGCTACTCCTAAAGATGCGACGGAGCGTCATCGTCGAATAATAACTTGAATGGTCTCTGGGCTTGTTGCTGTATTTAAAATTGAGATATAGTGTGGGTCGTGTGCGCTGCCATGCAAAATACAGTAGGGCATGTGACCTAGCACAGGAGATATGCTCAAGCGCTTAGCTGAAGGGGGTAACGTACTATCACACTCGATGTTGTCTAGTAGTGCTTTATGCTCGACCTTCGCTGCTTTGCCTCTGTCTGACCCTATAGAGTTCGTTGCCCGGTACTGGGGAAGACTTGTGTGGGATATTTCAGTGCAGACCTATTCTTAAGAACAAAGCGAAATTTCTGGTGAGTGGCGGTTGAGCCTTTAGAAATGCCGCGGTGATATCTGGTTGAGACGGATTTAACAGTATTTTCACTAAAGACTGAGATAACGCATGGGTTTGTTGATACATCAATGGCTTGTATTTCCCTGGGACCGGAGTGAGCTAATTCCACTCCTCCTTCCTCGGTATAAGTGTGTTTAATGTCGGTATTTAGGCTGATTGCAAGTTTAGTCCAGCTATTATTCTATTTGCCGTGAAGATAGTTACAGATGAGTTAAATCATACACAACTCTACCCCTTGGTAAAGTTAAATATATCCAAATATGTACTGGCTTTCCAGCCTTTCGCAGGCATCGTAATCTCGGCTTCGTGTTGTCCCTTATTTCGTCATGTCTATCTGGGTATGCGACCTCCATCATGACGACTTTCTTGACGGCTGAGAATCATAAAGTTACCTAGGGTATTATGACACCAAAAGAGGGTGTTCTGCTCGATCAACGAATAACAATCGCGGCCTTCCCTCTAAGTACCTTGGCATTCTATTATGTCCACAATTTAAACAGAAGCCCGGCTATGAAGCGATGCCTTTGTCCTCTTCTTTCGTCTCCTTCACGCAATCAACTTGGGCAACAGAGTGCGATATTCCTTGGCCAGCCGAATTCTTTTCGACAACCATAGCTGTTAGCTGGTTACCGTAAACGCAGCCCGAGTCTAGACCAAACGCATATCTGGTACCCTTCTCCAAAAGAGCTGCTCCCGTTGTCCCCCTTTGGAACTCAATGTCCAGTCCAACCTGGGCCCCAATCTTGGCGTCGTGGCCGTACAGAACAACGGCGCGCTTTTCGGGCGCTGGTATCGAATCCTGAGCTCTGTTCCAAGCCTCCATCCACCAGTCCCCATCACGAGGTTCAACGGGGTACCCGACTGTTCCGCTATTGGAAAGACTGGTGAAACAATGTCCGTCGTTCACTCGAGCTGTCAGGCGCGCCGCCTCAGCTTTGACATCTTCGTCTGTTCCATCCTGGAAAGCGATGTATCTGCGGACGCGACTTTGAGCTCCCTTGACTAGAGCCTTGTACACGGCCTCTTCACTGGGGCCCGTGCTTGGATACACGAGACCGCGCATGTTCATGACTGCCCACTCATCCTGCTCGTCCAAAGGTACCGAGGGCACCAGGCCGGCATGCGCGATAAGAATTGTGCCAGCATTCCAGGGCGGAGTGAGCGCGCCTTTCAAAGGCGGAATACGAAGTATCAAGGGTAGGGAGGACAACCAGGAGATTTGTGCTTCGGATAGTGAAACCGCCGTGATAAAATCGCTGTCCGCGCTGTATCTCTTGAGGTTTCGGGGCAATGGGGGTTCGTCGCCATCTTCCTTCTCTGTTGAGCCAGTATTTGTAGGAACAGCATCAACGTCCTCTGGTGTATTGTTCTTCACCCCTTCGCCCCTTTTCATAGCTAAATGCGCCGCAACAACTCGGTCCTCATTGTTCCCGCGCACGGCGCTGGCTCCAAGATCCATGGCTAACTGCACTACGCCTGGACTATCGGGGCCCTTGTTGACGAGATCACCGACAAAAATGAGGTGGTCGCCATGGTTCTTATCAAAGTTGAGCTTTTGCAGCAGCGCCTTCAACTCTGGAAGGTGGCCGTGAACGTCGCCGACAATGATCAGTCTTTTTGCTTCTGACCCTTCTTGGGCTGGTGATGATTCCGCTGAGGGGACAAGGCTTGCATCCAAGTTCTGTATACGGTTCCATGAAGGGCAAGGATCTGTCACAGGGTTCATCAGCGGGACCACGGGCTGTCCCGTTTCGTGTGGAAGCGACATGGTTGTTGAATGAACCTACGTGTGATGTTGAAGAAAGTGGAAAACTCGGGCCTCGAAAACTTGGACAAATCAGGTTGTGGCCCTGTCATCCATGGCCCCCCCACAGAAACGTTATCATGAGGGTCGCGTAAAAACCCGGATTATAGTCCAGCAATGTCTTGAGTTACATAGTTTCGGCATATTGCTTTTGTCTTGAATGCTAAAAAAGAACTACTCTTCAGCCCCTGATCACCTCCAGGTGGTACACTAGTGGGCATTAAAAAAGTGGCGAATCGCTGGCGCCACGCGGGTGAAGGAAAATATAGCTGCCACTTATAGTCTTACAATAAAGAGTAAATACTTATCATGAGGTTAACCTAACCTTTTAAGTATTATAAACTAAACTTGACCTTAGTTTTAGGTAACCCTAGATAAGTATTTACTGCTTAACCTTTGTAGCCAAACTGGAGCAAATATGTGGGAGCTATTTCCGCCTTTTTTAGTGATCGCAAGCGAATCAATGCAAATGCGGCTCAACCGACCAAGAGATATCAATTCCATGAAAGCTCTACAGCAACAGCTTCAAGCCGGCAATGAATCGACAAAAGCGGCTATTGTCGAGTGTCAAGGGCACTTCTCTGGACCAAGCGCCAGCGAGCTTGCAACTACCATCGAGTGGTGGCACCGACTTTCCAGGCTTTGGCTGCACCTGGGAGGGGAGTTGGAGTGCTATTTAGAGCTAGGAGAGACTTAGACTGCGGCTGTAAAGTGATTCCGTAGGTATCATCCGGGCGCGAGGAGAGATCTGGGTACTTTTGGCTCTAAACCACCTCGCTGGGGAGGCGATTAGAGCCTTACTGTTTAGCAATGACGTTGAGTAGGGCCCAATCTAGTCGATGCTTGCTTGCAGTTCTTCGGAAGCTAGATGCCGCATATAGAGACTCTAATATGTTGTTGCCGTTATCGAAAAAGGCAACCTTTTGTGCCTTCTCGTTCACACATGCTCTCTTGCTATCAGCTTGCAACTACCATCGAGGAAGTCAAGGAGAGAAGCTATCTTCGCCATGAGGACATTCAAATCACCTTGAAAGAACTGCGAGACACAGTCGGAAGCCTTTTGTCGTGCAAGTGTAGCACGACCAAGTACGCCAGTCATGGTCCCCTCGGACGCTTGACCTCCAATCTTTTCTAAGGGGTTTTACAACGTCGTCCATTTCACCAACAAGTACTGTAATCTGTGAATGAACTCGTCCTGAGCTATGACATGATGTAGATTCTCATCTCTTACGTTTTAACCGAGCCATCACTCATTTCATGCTAACCCCTGTTTCATTTGCCTACTATGTCGATGTCCCGTCGCCATAGCCTTACCCCGGCTTCCCCGAGGCTCCGCATCACCCTTGATCTGGCAGGGCTGAGATTCCTTCTGCTACCAAGTGAAGTCATGGTATTACCACTGTCGACCATAGGGTCGGAAGGATCGTCAGCGTGATATAGCGGTTGAGGAATGCTGCGAACCGAGGATGTATCCAGCATGCTTTTCCAGGCTTGTCTTATTGTGAAAGCATAGCCTGCCAAGGGATCAACCGTTCAGTCGAGGCCGTAAACTTGCAAGTTGATTCTACAACCTGAAAAGAACCGTCACAAACGACCCACGATAATCTCGGCGCAAAATCCTGTGGCCTTGGCTCACGGGACGAGACGACTATAAGAGCGCGCCAGAAGACTTAGCGGTCAGAAATCATACGTAAACTGGCCAACCATCTGAGCAACATCTTAAAGATTCAATCTTTCTAACACCAATTGGATGACTATTGTACCTTACTGATACCTTCATCAACCACAACCATGCGCTTCTCTCTCGCACTCATCCCTTCCCTGGCCACTCTCTCCTACGGGTGGAATGCGTAAGTTCAGTTACCATGAGCATAGTAGGGGCTCGATAACATTCTGTCAAATAACGGGCTACGAAACCGACGAGGGCTGCCAGGTCCAAAATGGCCGATACCGCTTCATGAACAACACAAAGAAACCGACTGGTGATTGCCAGAGGTTCAGCCGCTCCAATGCGCACGTAAATTGCTCGCAATACAAACAAGGCGGCACCGTTGGCCAGGTCGAGTGTGGCAACGCTATCTGGAACCCACGATCTGTGTCGTACCAAGGTGCGACGACCGTCAACGGCGCCGAAGCCTGCTACTCGTGCAAGTTCTACAGCGACGGGACCTGCAGCACTGAGTGGAAGAGCACCCAGGGTAGCGACGAGACTGGCTTTGATCTGGGCTTTGGACCCAAGTCCCTTCATCTGTGTAAGTCTTTTGCCGTTTGAGTCTTGGCAGTCATTAACAAATTCTGCAGAAGGCGGATGACTGGTCTTGTTAAGCAGCTTAGTGTCTGGATGTAACTGGATAACCACGCCACTTTCTCATGTAGATATCATTGTTGATTAGGATTTGCACATATTAAACCTTTACCAATGCTTATGTCTCAAGAAGGTGCCAATGGTGCGTGATGAGGATCGAGATTCAGGTGCGGCGTACTCACATGGGTGTCTCATTATGAGAGTCTGCTTTGATTTAAGGTCCGTATTGAGAGGCACCGAGTCAATCTACTGCCAGATTGAAACTGGTAATGGCCACTCCAATACTCCCAACGCAGCATATACCTCCACAAACCACCACCCAGTCCATACAAACCAGCAGCTAACCCACATATAACCCAAAATACGCAGTGATACGCGAAGAAACATGCCAACCCCTTCCGAGTGGGATGACGAACTCTTTTGATAATTCATTGCCTTAACAAGAAGTCCCGTAAGTCTAGTGTTTTGACAGCAATGAATAACGGTGTGCTCTAGAAGAGCACCAAGCGGTTGAGCCATAAAGAACAGAGCCATGTTCATGACCAGTTTTCTCGGCTCTAGGAACCCATCACAAATGACAAACAGGCTGACTATATGGAAGAAACAGCTGATGAGAAATGCTGTGGTGAGATGAACAGAATAAGCGGCAAGAGACCTGCGAGGTAGTTGAAGAGCTTGAACAATTGCGCGGCTCATACCAAGAACAGGCTTGAACTCTTAGCATTCGGACAACAGTGAGGTGGGAGTGCGACGGCTTACTTGGCGGATGTAACCGTGCCAGAACTTGCCCCAGACGTTAGAAATAGTGAAGCATTCGGCAATGCTCCCAAATAAAGGAGGCCAGTCCTTGATAGTATCAGCATAGGTTGAACGTCAGAGCATTCAACAGACGGTACCTCTGGGCTGCCCCGGAAAAGGACCACGTCAACCAACGCAGCAAGTTCAAACTGCATAGTCATAGTAGAATACACCGAAATACCCATCAGGAGCTCGATATAGATGATTCGCTTGAGCGTGTCGATATCCCATACCCAAAACGGTGGAATTAGGGTGTTTCTCGCGGCCAACACAACTGTATCCAGGGTAATGTAGGCCAAACCGGCTCGAGCCAGCTTACATGTTGCAAAACTAAGCCTGCCAACTGGCTTATACCTCATGCTTGCACGACTGACGCTGGTCCTCCTTTGGCCGAAATTCCATCCCACGGCTCGAGGCGTAATGACGAGATGGGTAGCCCAGCGGACCTTATGCCACGTCAACTCCCTCAGACGACCGTTGTTGGGCAAACCTTGTTGACTTAGAAGCCAGAATTCACACTCGGGTACATGAAGCAGCAGTCTCTCGAGGGCTGGGAGCACAAAGGTCCACGAGCCTGCCATGCCGTATCGCATTGGGCGTGTGGTACCGGAGTTTGGAGGCCATTGCGAAAATGTACAGGCGCAGTCATTGGCGAGTACAAGCGCTGCAAAAAGGGTGCCACGACCTCGAAAAGGGGGAGAGGAGAATGCAAGGAGGATGAGAAGGGGAAGGGTGATGTAAGGCAGTCGCTGCAAGAGAGGTTGCAAGACCATTGTTGAAGAGGACACGGCGATAGAGTCCATGTTTGTGTTGTACACCGTGGCTATGAGCCTGAAGATTGTGAACAACACAGGAAATCAATGGAATGCTGAAGTCTCATTGGAATGAAATGACTTGGCATGGGAATCAGACCACGTACATATCGGCAACTGAGCCATCCTTGGCAAAAGCATCAGTTGAGGCGTTTTTGTGGTGTGACTCTGATAACCAACGGAGCCAGTTCCACCAACAAGGCTGATCGTGGCCGCACTTCTTTTGCAGCAGGGTATAAAAGCCACATCGTCAATCCACGCTCGGAGAAAGAAAAAGAGGATCTGATTTTCCTTTAGAGTGTTTCATAAAACAGTAGAATAGAGGAAGCGAAATAGCACTATAACGGCCGGCAGGTGAAAGAGATAGGTATAGATAGACTCTAGTTATTAAGATTATACATAATAGGACTGAGAAATTATTATTTCAGTCTCTGACTAGCAGAATAGCATAGATGCGTAGTTCTTAGCCCCTACCGCTACTGGTCGCTTAACTCTAGTAGACAAGCAGCGAGATTATATAAAGGTTTCAACTGAGCTCTACTATAGTTCCAGCCCTATATTTACCGCTAGTAGTCTTTTACTGTTTAAGAAGCGCGTTAAGTGTCTTGAATATTAAAAGAAGTTTAATTTATTAACAAATATATTAGAAGACCCGTGATAGTATACAAAATCAAGGCGTGTATTAGACGCGAACGACTCTTTGCTAATACTACAATTCTACATTTTACAAGCTGCTGGAGATTCTCTCCAGGTGGGGGGCATAGTCCAAGTAAAGAAAAAGCTCTTGGTAATATAGGTCGTAGTATCAAGCAGTTGCGCGAACTCTCACCAGTCCTCGGCTGCATTAATCAAATATAGCCGCAAGTACTGCTATGATAGTTTTATAAATATACGACAGCAAGCACTCCTAGAAACGCTATTATTATAAAATCAGGTGGAGGCATTAATATCTCAGTAAACGTTACACTATTTTTACTCCTTGGCCATCTTTGTCGAGCCGGAGACTTTAGACAAGGAAGCTTTATAGGTCTCCTAGGGACTTGGCCTCGCTATCGTTGTTTCGCGATCTCCGCCCTTCATATGATTGATAAGTCCGACCGCCGCGCTTTGTTGCCCTTGACATCCCCTCGTATGGCCTCGGCTCTCTCAGCTACGGGGTTGCTGTCATCTCGTCTCCAGCGAGGTAGATGATCGGCGCTCTGCTTCCCGCCTTCAAATTCATGCTGGCAGCGCCCTGTGTCGTTGGCGCATTCCCGTTCTGATGTGGGCTTACCGTCCTGGCATTTGCTACCATCTTTCTCCGGGGACTGGAGACCAAGCAGTTGGCCTTGTAGGGATTGATACGTCCCTGTCCGAGCTAGCGAGGACTGTATGTCTTTATTCATGGAGAGATTCTCACAAGACAGGGTGCCATCTCCTGCTTGTAGCGTATACTATGATAGGCCTCTTTGCCAGTGGTAAAGGGATGGACTAGTGCACTTGTTGCCGTCGTGACATGCTGTGCTTGGTCCAGGGTCCTTAGATACCTGGTGGCTGTGCTCGATAGAGTCGTAAATAGATGCTGTGTGAACATGCTTGCCTTTGGCAATCCACGTGACAGAGCTCTTGCTACGAAGAGCGAACTGTTAAAGAACATGACAGAGAAACTGTAACAAACCTTTTGACAGCCCCGTAGTCTTGGATTGATCCGGATATCACGACATCCGCTAAAGCCGCCATGGGAAGGTTCAACTTGCCAATTGCTGGGAAATCGGACATGGTTATCTACATACCTTGGACAATTGTGACCTAAGACAACTGACCCGACTGTCGGACTGATTTCTCCTGCGTCTTCTGCCTCCCGCATATTCCGGAGCTTCTTGCCCGGCCAAGAGGTAGCACAGCCAATAAAAGTCGGTCGTTTGCCCCCTTATCTGCTTCAAGGGTCTTTGCCCCGCTAACGGTCCTTGGACCCTTAAGCAGGGGCTTTGACGTAGACGGTAGGTTCTAGATCTCCGAAGTGGGGCCTTGATTATATACCCTACATCTAACTATCGAGGGTTTCATCCCCGCGCCTCTCGTCGCATTGGCCTTGATATCCCTTCAATTCGCACCACTTCGTAGGTTGGCTGCATAGGTCTTACCTGGCCTGTGGGTAACAAAATAACTGAGCCCCGGCCATATGGTTTGGAGGTGAGGTCGAGGCTCGTTTTGTCTGTTACCCACTAGCCTAGTACATATTTTCAGTTTGCTACTCTGATAGCATCTCCTTAAGGACGCGGGACCTCCGCTCCGTATATTGCCCCACATCACCTATGTGATCACGGCAGAACGGGCTCTAGTCAGGTGACTCAAGCCTGGCACCAACTTTCCCGATAATATGCGGATGTCGGATCTATAATAATGCGATGTTTGACGCCAAGAACTCCTGGAACTTATCTTATGGGCAAAATTAAGAGGTAGGAGAGGTATCTCTAGCCTGGCCCATTTTAAATACTAGTAGATCGATCCCGCCGACGGTACCCGTGCGGAGGTCCCGACGGGAGTCCTCAAGGAGGTCCAACATCTCGTCACTCCCTTGTGTTCCTGCAGAAGACCATTAATTAGCAGGTTCCGAGTCAAAACTAAGCTACAAAAAAAGGAAGAAGGAAAAAGGAAGAGGGGGGAAAATCGTATCTAATCTCTCAGCGTATTTAAAAGCAAATAGAGATGTGAGTCAATAGAGATAAACAATAACAGTTGGGAAAGTAATCTCCGCTGCATTTTGCGATTGTGCAGTATTGTCGGGCCGCATAGCTACCTGCATAGGGTAGGATTGAACTTTGGCTTGGTGACGACTTGATGATGAAGAGACAAGGGAACAGTTGATAACTATTCTAAATATGCTAGAAGAGATAGAAAGGCTCAGAAAAAGACAGAATATTAGATCCAACTCCAGACTCCGTTTGCCTTTGTTCAATGCCGTAGACAGACCCAATTGGTGAACTCCCCACTCTGTTCCGCGTCCTTGCTGTACAGCCACGTTCACAGCCTCACTCCCCACAAGAGAAGTTGCACTTTATGCACCCTTCAAGTCGAAGAATGACGTACTGTACAAGCAAGGCGTTCTATAGTTGAGGGTGCTTCGCTGAGAAAACGCAGCATAGCTGGTGAGGGTCCAGATGAGGGTGCCTGGGTTGGATTTGTATCACCTCTGCAAAACGTCAGTCTGGGTCAATTGGCGCTGACACTCGTCGACGCACCTCGTAAGAGAAGAGCATGAGCCACAGTTGGGGACTAAAGAAGCGGTCGCAGTTTGGGATGGCATGATGATGCGCGATTGCTAAGAGTTTCAAAGACTTTGTGCCCAGTTGGTTGAATTGTCCGTTGAAGTTGTTGTGAGAGTTGAGTTATTCTTCACGTCAACTCTTGGTCCCCTCAGGTTCTACTAAAGCTCATATATACGGGCAATCTATCATTCTGCGCGATAGTGCTATGTCCCTTACTGCGCAAACCCCATATCAACATCAATCAACATTGCGAAGACTGTATTCAACTTTCAGATCATAGACACTCTTCGCTGTCTCGGCGTTCTTCGTCACTCGAGATGTCGAGAAATGCGACTCGAGGCTTCTGCGAAGACCAGTTCTGCGCTATGCGCAAAACCTGCCCCACAACATTCACAACCCATGTCAACTCCCACCAAAAGATGCAGCTCTAGGCAGTTTTCAGGGGGCGCAGGGCCTGAATGACAGGCAACTCTGCCAGGGCTCTCTGGTTCGCGAACCACCGTCAACAATACGCCTGGCGGACAGCCCCCAACCAGAGCTGACAATCCAATCTTGATCTCCAACCGTCATGTCCAACTCTCTTTCGTCCTTTATACCTTTTCGAATCGATCTTCTTGAAATATAGTTCTCGGCAGCCACCCGTGCGACGCCGGCGCCTTGAGAAACTTCATTCGGACCGACGGGAAAGGCAAAGTATACGATACGACATAGCTATGGGCTTCTCAAAGCCGGCGGCTGACCGGGTGGCCCAGAGTCACGCTCTGGGCTCATCTGAGCTCAGCCAGTATAATGCGCAATGTGAGAACCCGCCTCGATCCTTTGGCGCGCGTCTCAGGAACAAAGGGAAACATTGCCTCAGACTCTTCAAGTCTCCCAAGCCCCCAGGCCAATCCAACGTATACACCGGAGTCATAGCTCGCTGGATGTCTGAGCCCATGAAAGAGAAGATGGCTGGTTTCCTCGGAGAAGTCAGCCCTCATCCGGTAGACAATGACTCTCGACAGAGGGCACTGGATACAACACTACCTCCTGTTGCTCATATCGACTACCAAGCCACCAACGTGACACAAGACTTACACGAAGCCCAAGACCGTTCGTCTTGGAACTACCACGGACTGCAGCTGCAATCTGCAGCCGGTAGCAACCTTTCTATCGACGACGGGAGCCCCTCCAGAAGAGCGCAGGGCCTACGCCAGTGGTCTGACCGGGTTCGTGAATACAAGACATCGATAAGAAGCGTTGCGCGCTGGGATCATCGAAGGGTCACGTCGGCTCCAGTGGCCATGCCAGGAATAGGCGATCTCACGGGAGTTGGAAGTCAATATGAGGCAGCTAACAAGTCGGTTTCTGCATTGATCTCCGATACGAAGGAACCGGAACGGCCAGGTCAGTTCTATTCAGATGTCATTGACTTTTTGTCCGTTGCTCACTCCAGTAGGTTCGCAGTCTGGCACCATCTTCGACACGCAACACCATGGGCGGAGCCTAAACAGGGACATGTGTGTAAGCGACTGAATCACATGTGCCAGTTAGAAAACATGAATGCTAATGCTTCTACCTTTCCACAGGCATCCCCCGACTCCGTCAAGCGAGCATCTACAGCCAGCACCTCTCAAGAGGCTACCGACTTCTTCTCAACAACTCATCGGTCAGAGATGGACCTACCCTACCGAAGGTCTTCCAACGGAACTGCCCTAACTGCTGCGGACTCAATCTTCACGAGACCTTCCTCCATAGTATCTTCGGCAACAAGCACTTGGGACTCGATTGGCAGGGCCAGTTCCCAACACACACGCAGCGCGTCATTCTTCAGAAAGAGAATGTCATCTTCGTCATCTCTGAATGCAAGCCGGGACTCGCTCCGCCCAAGTCGAGAACCCGACTTGGAGGATTATCCTCTACCTATCGTGCCGGTGCAACGTGCCAATACTGCCTCGCCCGCGCGCTCCGTCACCTCGTGGGTTGCTTGTCTGGATCATTCTGTCTCCGATCAAGTGACTTTGACGGGCTGGGTCGCTCAACAACGTCGTGCCAACAAGAACCGTCTGCTTGAGTTGTCTCGAGAAGAACTATCCGAAGAGGAGGAGGAGAGCAAGCAACTAGAGCCTGACTCTACCATGGAGCACAACCTAGAGACTGCCAGCAAATCCGGCTTGAGCACCATCGATGAACAGTGCTCGGATGCCGGGTGTTCACACAACGAGGCTGTCTCGATGCGCCCTCAAAGTTTGAGTGACCAAGTTGACAATGGATTTCTCAGCATTCCCCGACATTCTTCGAACAGAGATACGGGATCCTGCTCCGGAACGGAAACCACGACAGCCCCGATATCGGTTTTCTCTGAGGAGTTGGGGCATGAGGGTGCTACTCCTAACACCTCTGTTGCAGATCACGAGGCTTCGCAAGACGACGACATAAGTGAAACTGACGAGTCCATGTCTGATGTAACAAACGAGACAGATGACTCTCTATACGATGCTTTCGCTGCCACTTCACTCGACCCCTCCCTTCTTGTTGCCGCAATTACCCTGAAAGACCATATCGCATCACTCGTACTGGCCAGGGTTCTGGAGTGGGTGAGATCGTGCTCTCCAGGGCAACAATCTGGAAACGGCTCCCCTAATGTTCGAGGCTCCTTTGACCCTAGCTTTGGTACTGGAAACAACAACGCCTCGGCTTCTCGGAACAATGGCAAAAAGAGAGGCCTCGATGACGACGACGGTTCCAATGACCCCAAGAGGGGTAACGGAGATGACCAAGACAAGCGTCGCAAGACCGAAGCTATATCTGCTGAGGTAGTGCATAACCTCGCATGCCCATTTGTGAAAGGGTATCCGGAAGGTGAATGGCCACGCTGTCAGAAGGGCTGGCCTACTGTTCATCGGATTAAGTGTGTCTCCACGCAACCGTGCCGTTCAAAACATAAGCTGACAACACTAGGGAACATATCTATAGATACCACAAGGTTCCCATCCACTGCGAACGGTGCTTCAGCCAGTTCAAGACGGAGAAGCAACTCAAGGATCACCGCCGCGAAGCCGTTCCCTGCGTAGTGGTCGACCCTCCGCGTGAGATGCCAGGAATCGACGCAGAGATGAAAGAGCGGCTGAAGTGCAGAAGAGGGATCCAGAACGCAACAGAAGAGACCAAATGGCAGAACATGTACAAAATTCTCTTCCCCGATGTAGAGGACATACCGTCTCCGTGTAAGTTGTCCTCCACCATCGCTTCCCGCGCGAACGCCTGCTGACCTGGTTTGTAGACTGTGATCTAAAAACATTGGAGACCCCAATGAGCGCCGAAGTAAGGGCCCAGTACCGAAGCTTTCTTCGACGAGAGATTCCAGACCGCGTAATCCGCGAGACGACCGACAACCTGAGGAACATACCAGGCTTTCAGTTCAATCCACAACTGTCAGAGAGGCGGTTCTCAGAAGCGATTACTCAGGCGGTATGGAACGCCTTCGACACCGTTCTACCAAGTCTGCTGCCGCAAACAGGACCTCCGGAATCCTTGGTCGATGGTGTGCCTGAGACGGGCACCCAGGATCAGAACCTCTCCGCCAACTCTGCACAGCGGCCTAGCACTCTTTCAACACCGGACAAGGCAGGTCAAGCTTTGGTCACCACAAGAGAAGCTACGCAGAGCCGGGAACAAAGCGAGCACGTTGATGCTTCGTTCAATTTCTGGCCCGGGGACGCGAATACTTCAGCGCACATCTCACGCGCCTATAACCCCGTTGATGAATATCAGTCTTACCCTCAGGAAGTCACTACTATTCCCAACGGCGGGTTATTTCCGTCGACTAGTCAACCCGACGGTGGTGTTGCGTCACTACCACAGATGGGTGGCTTGACTGATCTCTTGGATTGTGACTCCGATTTCATGGCCTTTCTGGCCCAGCAAACATTCCAAGGGGCTGCAACACAGTCGACATAGTTCTAGGGCCGAATATGTCGTTGCTCGTGGGCAATATGTAACTAATGAATATGATGGAAGGAGTTGTCTTTGGGTTCTCCTGTATATCTCGACTTTGGAAGGATTTTTGGCTCAAAGCTGGCGTTTTTAGGCATACTATTTAAGGCTCATCTACGACTTATCTAATGATTATCTATAATTAAGAAATTACCTCTTGCCGTTCCTTTTGAAGGCTAGGTAGCCTTCCCTACGATCTGCTGGACGGTCGCGGATAAGGACGGGGGTCGTGACCCAGAGCCTGAATCGCGTCTTCCAGCGACATGGTGCTTTGTGAAAATCGAGGCGGGCCTGGCAGTCGCGGTACAACAGCACAGCGACCCTAAAGTGCACGGCAGAATGTCTAATATAGATTGTTCCAATGCTCATTGAGTAACCTAAATGTAGATGATGCTATATGTCATTATCATGCCTCTTGTTCATCAACCGACTGCAGTCTCGGCTGCAACTCTTCAAAATTCGACTTGCCCTCCTCATCGGGATAAGACCGAAAGACCTCCCGCCTCATAATCCTCCTGGGAGCACGGCGGCCCGTAAAAAGCTCAAACTGAGCAAAGCCCTGCTCGGGCAGCATGTCGAGCCCATCCATGCTTACCCATCCCCGAGCCGACTCCTTTCTAAACTGTACCAAGAACGGCGTGTCCAACGTCTTGTATCCAAGCTCAATAGCGACACCTCCTGTCCGACTTCCCAGCCACTCTTCTGGGAGCGTCAGCTCTGGCGCAGGCACATCTCCGATGCGATGCGTCGGGATACACGACGTGATGACTGTAGGTAGACGGAACTCTGACGGCCAAGCATCCTCCAGAGACTCGATGATGTGGAAACGAGCGGTTTCGCATCCTGCGCTGAGCAGCTTAAAGTCCTTCCGCTGGAGAAGTTGGGTAAAGTGCGATACCAGCTTCTCGGCGTTCTGCACTGTGCGGTTATATATCACAATATTCTTGATCCCGACCTGGAGCATGGCGTAGACGGTGGCTCGTGCCATTCCACCTGCTCCGATGACGAGGCCACAGGTGCTCGAGACGACGGCGTTCGCGGGGGAGAGACCACGACGTATGCACGCTCGAATTCCGATCCAGTCAGTGTTCTCGCCATACAGTGCCTTGATCGGGCCAGATTGATTGACACTTTCGAAAAAGGCAGCGCCCGTGGGGATTGAGCCATCCTCGTTCAACGAGCGGATAGGTATGAGAGTATTGACAGCTCCAATCGCTCGTGCATGGTTACTCAGTGAGTGAGTGAGTGTGATCACCTCGACCTTGAATGGAAGGCCAATTGAGGCCCCTCCAAAGTTGGCGTCCTCGATCAACGGCCGTATCCCCCGAAGAGAAGAACACGAAACCGGTTCATAGGTGTGTGGAACTCCACAGGCTTTCAAGGCGGATTTGTGCATCGCTGGGGACAAGCTGTAGCTTACGTTGGCTCCAACGACAAAGAGCTTCATCTGTGCGCACATGAATGACGCGAATAGAGCTGTTGTTGCGCCTCGTGCAGTAATGCAGGGTGTAATCGGTGGCTTTGGGTTCACTCGTTCCAGCGATTCGGGACGAACGACGGTAAGTATGCGATTGAACGCTGCTGAATTGCAACCCAGAGGTCCAGAGTTATAGGCGATCAAAGGTATTTTGGGTTCCTGTAGAGCGGCAACTGATGTCCTCACGTGGTTGATGTGGAAATTGTCGTTGACTGTCACAGCTGGGCGGATCAACCTTGCCAGATGACAGCCCAGGGCATTGGCTTTCTTGTATAACGACATCCACGCTGGAGACTCCCACGGCGGAGGGTCTTTTGCGATGAAGCAATTCCCGATAATCTTGGTTCTTTTGCGAACCGCCAAAATGCGAGAGATGTGGGAGTCCTCTAGCCTAAGGTCGACCGTCATCATCTCCGGCGCGAGTCGTACAGTGTGGTGAATAAGATCCAAGTAGATACGAAGAACCTCGTCGCTTGCTGTATGCGGGAGGAAAAGGTGGAGTATGATGGGAAGAATTGTACTTCTTCTGGCGACTCCAATGCCTTTTGTGATATCGGCCAGTAGCTTTCCGCTGGTCTCTGTTGTCAAAGTACCTGCATCTGCGTGCTCGGCCAGGTCATGTACGACAATTTGAAGCACATCGGCACCAGTGACATGCTCTTCCACGTCGACACTTTCGTTCAGCACGTCAGATAAGGGTATGGAGGTAGCATAGGTAAACCGCCGCTCTTCAGCTGGAATCCTTGCTACGGGAAAGGCCGAGTCCATGAACGGGATTGTACCAGCAGGGTAAATCAAGGACAGGAATTTGAGAAAGTGTCTTTCGACGTGCTTTAAGGTCAGGTATGGAGCGGGAGTCCTTTGGGTCAGAGAAATTCGGGCGAGGGACGACTTGGCTGGCTTCTCTGAAACATTGAAGAACTCGAAGTTGGTGCATGTGCGGAAGATGGCGCTGCTAACGTTGAGAAGATTCCGGATCTTGTTCTTGTCGGGGAACTTGAGATGGTTCTGAATAGCGTCGGCGTCGCGCACGATATGTATAACGGGGTTCGTTGCTGCAAACTCTCGCAAGAGGCTTTGAACGCGGCTCTCCATCCAGGAACAGACGAGGATACAGCCAGTACGGTTACGTTCCAAGACGTTCTGCAACACCTTGGCCTGCTGCTTATAGCACTCAGCAGAGCCATGCTGGGCCTTATAAGCAGCGCTGGAGAGGCCCCAAGCTCGCTGAAAGGCAGTCTCGAGGTCTACCACTTTGCGATCCATGGCAGACGATGCCATGATAGCCAGCGTCGACTTTCCAGCACCTCGCATGCCAACAAGAAGCATCGACGCATCTGGAGTGAACTCGGGGACTTCCCCGGTCAACGGAGGAAAGGTTGGTGAAGGTGTGCGAGTGAAGACATCCTGCTGTTCTAGCCTGGATGAGAGCTGTCGCGATTGCGACTGTGATCGTGACTGAGGTCCTGAGTTGGGTTGAGATTGCGGCTGCGACTGGGAGGGAATCGTCTCCGTTAATGTGAGAGAATGTGTCTGATGCATCTGGTTTCCGCCATTGGTGTTGTTTCTGATGTGACCGTAGCCACTCGACCGTAGCATAATGTCATCGTGGCCGAGCATGGCCCCAAGAGATCTCTTAACGCCCGCCATTATTGGGTGAGTCCTGGCTTTGGTCAACTGGCAAAACGGCAAGCAGGCGCCATAACGACGCGGTTTCTTGTAGTTCAAGCTGTTTTACCGGTGTTTAGAGGGGCATAGAGTAGATGAGAACGAGGAAAATCAAGAGTCGACCAAGGTAAACGCAAGGATATGGCCGAGTCCGCCGTGGGTGAAGACCAGAGAAAGGACCCTCCCCGCCCCCCACGAAGAAACTCTGGGGGAGGTGGGCGCTGATTGGACGGGCGAGAGTTTATCCGCTCCACCTTTGGTAGCAGAGCCAATGACGTGGCGCTGAGCTCGCCAGCCCCGAATTGTCCATCTCCCATCTCCAATCTACCTCTGATCCTCGATATCCCCAGGACCCCGGATTCTCCCCGCATTGCAACACTTATTGGTTGATCCTGTAGACAATGGCAGAGACCTCGCATCTTTGAAAATTACTCGTACTGCATTGATATGGCGCCAGAGTCATACGACAAGTCAATCAGCGATCTAACCCTCATCCTCCCGTCCGCCATGCTACTGCGTGCTTCGCGGCACAGGTAGCTTGTCCTCTCGCCGTCCGCCACATCCAAGCATGCCGCCGAGGAAACGCGAACACGATGCGGACACCTTCAGTGCTCCCCCGAGTGAGGCTCCGGCCAAACGACAAAGAGTTTCCCTTGCCTGTGACTCGTGTCGAACAGCCAGGGAAAAGTGCGATGGCGCTCGTCCTCACTGCGGAACCTGCACCGCGCAGAATCGGCCATGTTCCTACACCCCTGCGTCGCGCAAGAGAGGCGTGCAGACGGGTTACCTGCGAACCATTGAACTCTCGCTCGCCTGGCTCTTTGAGCAGGTTCCGGGCTGTGAAGGAGCTCTGCATAATCTACTTACACAGAACGACGGGGCAGACGGCACCCGCATCCTTGCGACAAAGGACAAGGCAGGGCATCGGCTCTATCGAAGATGGAGCAAGAGTCGTGTTCACAAAGACATTGGCCGGATGCTCTCTGATGAGAAGACTCCCCGGAACGATACTTCTGCAGATGAATCCGAGACGGAAGAGAGCATTAGCCCGGCAACCGCCAACATGTTCGATACGAAATCATCCCCGGGATATCCCCTTCAGGGAGTCGGCCTTTCGCAGGCAGACATCTCTACAATGTCTAATAGCCTTCCCGTTCTGGCAGAGTCGCAAACACCTACCAAGCTGACACTCCCTCCTCACTGGAAGCGCCTCGTCGACATCTACTTTTCCTACATTCATTGCTGGTTCCCGATCGTTGAGCGAGAGATCATCACCAGCACCGCCTTAGTATACCCTCCCGATGGCCTTATACTCGATTCAATCCGCTCATCCGCTCTGCATGCCCAGCTGTGGGCTGTATTCGCAGTGTCTGCATTTCAAGATGCGGCATCATCAGAACCATCACAGAAACCCGGATTCTCCTCCAGCGAAATCTACACTATCGCGCGACGTCTCATACCCACCGAGGATGAGGTACTTGAAGTGCCTCACATTTGCTCTCTGCTACTCCAATCTTTGGTCCTCCTCGGCCAGAAGAAGACCATGTCAGCCTGGGTACTTATTGGCCGAGCGACACGCCTTGCATTGCATGGTCGGGCTATGGCTTCGCACATGTTTCCTGTCAAGCAAGGCGGTGATGCTTCTTTGAACCACAGCGAGGTCCGGATTCTGGCAGCGAGCTTTATCCTGGACTCTTTGGCCTCCCTTTGTGTCGGCCAGTCACAGGTGACCTCAGGCATGCGCTTCAGCCTACCATCTGTTTTTGTTACTGAGCTGCTCGGCTTGGACGAGAATTGGACCTCCGTGGCGGGATTTGGACGGCTCACAGAGAATCAAGACGAATCAACAGCCAGCGATGCGTCGCCACTACCGAGTTTTCAGCAATTGTTTGCTTTCTGTAGGCTATGGGGTACCAGCATGGACGCGCGACTGTATGATAGTCCCACTTCCAAGAAGATCACTCCTGAAGACCTAGTCAAAAGTTTGGATGCACGGTTTTCGTTCTGCAATTCGCTCATCTTTGGGGGTTCAACCCCAACAGTTCCGTCGGCATATCTGCTGCAAGGCATGTTTCTGGCTGTTATCTTGGACTTGGTACCTGGCAACAGGCCGTCACTCTTCTCAAATCTCATAGAGATTGTTGAATCATGTCTCGAAAACTTTGGGCCTGGTGGAACACCTCCAATCATGGTTACGCTGATGGAGATTGTGCAGCGCCATGGCCACAGCAGCCGCATGCAAGAACACGATAAAACAAAGTGGAACGCAGCCCTGGACGCGCTCACGAATGTTTGGAAACCCAGCACATCAGGATCGGATGGGTCTAAAGAACATCAAGACAGCATGAGTCGGGTGGATTCAGGCCGTCGCCCAATGGTCGGGACACCATTCTTGGATGATATATCAACCGCATCTCACCCCACGGACCAGAGAGTGCCCATCACTTCAGGCGAGCTGGAGAATGAGCTTAGCCGGATGCAACAACAGCATCAGAAGGAGCAGCACTATATGTCGTCGTACGAGCGGCAAAGATACCCCGGCAACTCGGCCGCCAGCCCGGGAGCATCACAGTCGCTCTACGCAATTACACCCAATCTACTTTTCCAGCATACTGCAGTCAATGGACAGACAGGGCCTATCCTCCAGAACCCAGGTTTAGCAAATCAGCTGGTAGACTACGATGCAATTCTGGAAGAACTTGGATCCATCGACTGCGCCGACAGCATCGATGTGGATCCGCAATTCATGGCTAACTTGGGCTTTGCGCCTGGATGCGACCTGGGCGAGCTGTTTCAAGGCGACTTTGGTACATGAGTAAATGCAAACGAGTAATTAGAGCGTTATTTCTACGGCGCCAAAGTGCAACCCTTGTGATTTGGTCGACGGCCTGCCGGGTGAGAGATGGGACTGGCATCGGAGTCAACCCCTCTCAGGCTCTGATCATCAGTGACAAGTGCTCTCGAGAATATGAATATACTGTTGATTGGCAAGGAATGACAATCCCTGGACTGATTCTTACGATCATCCTTGGTCAATGCAATGTCTTGCTAGCCATTAATCGACCCTTTACCCAAGGCGAGACTCACGATTGCGTGGCAGTCAACCCTGATCCCGCAGATACACCGAGAAACTGTGTGGCCGAGAACTGGAGAAGCACGATCCCGGCTGAGATTTCATCCTCATCAATTGGCGAACAAGGTTACTAGATCGGCCGCCATACCGTGGTCCAGATGCGGAGTCCCCAGAGAGGACGGAGCCAAGGGGGTGCCACCCCGGATAAGTCTTTATCCATCTTAGCCCCAACTCTCATTTTGCTCTACAGCATGCAACATGACGCCCAGCACCCCTTCTTTCACCCCTTCACTCACTCCAGAGATCAAGCGATGACAACACAGTCATTTTACTTGGACGGAAGCAAGTTCATCCCCCACAGATCAACCCCGCAAACCCCGGATCAATCTCCAGACCTGGAGAAGGCGTTGCGTTCACGAGGGCTCACAAGTGAGGTTGTATGGAGTTGCCTCCGGCTCCTCTCCCCATTGGCCACGAGCACAGATAGCTTTCAGCAAGCTGTGGGAATAGGCCGAGCCCAGTGTTGCAGTTAATATAAAAGTTTGCATCCCTGCGTGGGTTGACCATACTTGACAACAACACAGCACAACTTCAGCCTTCTACTTCATCGTCTACCTCGACAAACAAAGTCAAGTCAAGCCAAGTCTTACTTGACTTTTCATAATACCGCCGACATGGGCATCTTGACCCTCAAAGAAGACCGGCCTACGCCGAAGGAGGTCTACAATTGGCGCGTCTACGTCTGCGCAGTCACAGCATCCTTTGCAGCATGCACCATCGGCTACGATTCTGCCTTTATCGGCACTACCCTTGCTCTGCCTTCTTTCATCGCAGAGTTCGACTTTGAGAGCTACAGCCCTGACAAGCTCGCCCTACTCAAGCAGAACATCGTCTCGGTGTACCAGGCCGGTGCCTTTTTTGGCAGTTTGGGCGCCTACTGCAGCAGCTACTACCTCGGCCGCCGGTACTCGCTCATCCTCTTCTCCCTCATCTTCATGGTCGGCGCCGGCATGATGCTCGGCGCCAATTCAGCCCGAGGCCTTGGTCTGATCATCGGAGGTCGAGTTCTCGCCGGTATCGGCGTTGGTGGATGCTCCAACATGACACCCATCTACATCTCTGAGCTGGCTCCTCCCGCTGTCCGTGGTCGTCTTGTCGGTCTCTACGAGCTTGGCTGGCAAGCCGGCGGCCTTGTTGGCTTCTGGATCAACTATGGCATCAACAAGCACATGCCCTACTCTCCTGGAACCAACGCACATGTCTGGTTGATTCCCTTTGCCGTTCAACTAATCCCTGCCGGTCTGCTGCTTGTCGGTGCTTTCTTCATCCCTGAGTCTCCTCGCTGGCTGTTCTCCAAGGGCCGTCGCGACAAGGCCATTGCGAACCTGTGCTGGATGCGAAACCTCAGTCGTGACAACCTCTATATCGTTGAGGAAATCAACTTTATTGACGAGGACATTGAACGATACCAGAACGATGTTGGTGTTGGTTTCTGGAAGCCTTTCCTCTCCTTGAAGGACCGAAAGGTTCAGTGGCGCTTCCTCCTGGGTGGTCTCCTCTTTGTGTTCCAGAATGGTAAGCATCCAAACCGCTCAGAAATTTCATACCGATAACTAACATTCTCTTTCTTAGGTTCCGGTATCAACGCTATCAACTACTACAGCCCCACGGTCTTCAAGAGCATCGGCATCACGGGTACAAACACAAGCTTCCTGACCACTGGCATCTTTGGTGTCGTCAAGACTGTTCTCACCTTTGTGTGGCTCATGGTCCTCATTGACAAGCTGGGTCGCCGAAACCTTCTCATGATCGGTGCCGCCGGTGGCGCATTCTGCATGTACTTCATCGGCGCCTACATCAAGATCGCCAACCCCGAGTCCAAGCTAGCCGACGAGGAGAGCCCAAGCCTTTCCTCCGGCGGTATCGCCGCCGTCTTCTTCTTCTACCTCTACACCGCCTTCTACACCCCCTCGTGGAACGGCACCCCCTGGGTCCTGAACTCGGAGATGTTTGACCAGAACACACGATCTCTGGGCCAAGCCAATGCCGCCGCCAATAACTGGTTCTGGAACTTTATCATTGCACGCTTCACCGTGCAGATGTTCAACGCCTGGGGCTACGGCGTGTACATCTTCTTTGCCTCTCTCATGGTCCTTTCTGTCTTCTTTGTCTTCTTCTGCATCCCCGAGACCAAGGGTATCCCGCTGGAGGCCATGGACAAGCTGTTTGCCGTCAAGCCCATCTGGCGGGCGAATAGGATTGTCATGGACGAGCTGCGACTCCATGATGAGGAGTTCAGGCACAATCTTGAAGGTGTGGATCTGCACGAGGACAAGGCCAGCTCGGAGCAGGTCGAGGCCAAGATGCCTTGAGAGTAATTAGAGCATGGAGTCGAGTCCCAGACTCGCAGGGATCTGGCATTTGTTCTGTGGATATTTTCAGTCGAGCTCTTTAGTTCGATGTTAGCATAGTTGAAGGCTTTGAAGTTGGCATGGCCCTTGACGGCGGAGAACCAACCCAGCCTCGGACATGAGTTGAATGATATACCTCTTGATATTACTTTCTATCGTGATCTCGCCCTTCCCAGTGACCTTTTTTTTTCTTTTTACATGAATGGCGAGAAAATTGATAGAGCAACTGCTCGTGCTTTGATCTTCGATTGTGTTTTTTGATGTACAGCGTTTCCCACTGCCCTCAACCAGGGCTGACAGTCTTGACTAATTATTCACAGAGGGGTTGTTGGATCTATTGTCAAGTGCTATTAGCTAAACCAGACAGCGGTTTCTAGAAGGTAGTATACTGGCCTTGTCTTTGGCTTCGGCCAGGGCAATACGAGCCTTCTTCTCAGCCACTAGTCTCTAAATCACGTATCAGCCCCGAACGTGTAGCAGGAAAGTGAACAAGACATACTTTGATCTCATCTTCGATGGCCAAGGCAACACGAGCCTTCTTCTCAACCACTAGTCTCTAAATCTCGTATTAGCCTCGAACGTGTAGCAGGAAAGTGCACAAGACACACCTCGATCCCATCTTCAACGGCCTACGGATAGGATGTGTATCAGCCCTGGGTTACCTACTTGGCTGGCCACAACGGGGACTTACGGTCTTCTGAGGGAGGGCTTGCAGGGAAATCAGTCAGTACTCGCCATCATTGACATTCTCGAGTACTTTTGTCGCGGACCTTCTTCCATTCCTATCAAGTTGGGTTCAATCAGTAACTTCAACTTGGAAGCGTTGGTCGAGAGTAGTGGGAGCTACTTACGGCTGCCTTTTGAAGGAGGCGCTATAGACGAGCGTTCAACATAGAATATAATAAGCCTCAAACGGACACTAACATCTCTGCGCTGCTCCGCATACTTGGACCATTGAATATCAGCAAACAGAGTATTCGTAATCGCCGCACATGGCACTTACACGCATAGCAGTAAGCTGCTTCTGTGAGATAGGACAGTCGTTAGTGGAAACTTGGAGGAGGACAATCTCTATCCAGCATAACGAACCACAGCTTCTTCGGTCCAGTACTGAAATACGTGAGTAGGTGTTCATGAAGTACTTAAGCGGGACGCGGATCTCTCTCACGGCCACATTCTCTTCAGCAGCCTGGCAAAGTGTGTGAGTCTCAGGAATGGCAGCACAGCCTGAGAGCAAACTCACTTCGCGCGTTCCAGGCTGAAAACACGGTTAATCATTGGTTACGTAGCACATGTCCGTCGATATGAAGACTCATATCATACGTACTGGAGCTCGTTTCTATTGAGTGCACGTTAGTATGGCATCAACGCAAGACGGCCAAATAGAATCTATGGCATGATATACCTTCTTGGTCGGCTCGGCCGGCTGCTGGTGGACGGTCTAACAGAGACATATTAATACGCCTGGATACACAATACACCAGTTACGATGAGCATATAGACTTGCCTGGGCAGCGGGGGTGGGGAAGGTTCCGGATCGTTTGTAAGGCTAAACAGACATGTAAGCTGGTGTTGTAGCGAAAGTAAAGTGAGAATAGTAACGTACGAACGAGGAGCCACGCTGATTAATGTCAGTAATATATCATGAATAAAACTAATAATCTGGGACCTACTCGATATCGACTCCGATAGCCACCACGGCCAAAACGCATCGCGCGGGGGCCTGACTATGTCGCGCGTTAGTGAACTGGGAATAGCTTCATTTTCTGCGAGGTAGTTCTCTCCGAAAAGGACAGCTTTCATTTGAAGGTTCTTACGGGAATGTTGGCGTATTTCTAGTTCAGTCAGCCGTGGCATCAGGGACAGCAAGGTTGGACTGCAGTACACCACGTACCTGAGGCATGATGTTCGACTGAGGTGACGACCAGCTTTTGTGAGGATTGATTCAAGGGTGGAGGGAACGCGTAGAGTTCCACTACTTACTTGTGCAAAGGGAGACTTGGTGATTCTTTGCCTGCTAGTCAATTAGATCGTTGAATCTCATATGTACGGGGGAAAAAGAATTCGGGAGTTCAACAGAAGAGGGAGCTTCATGATGACACCTGCAGACCAAGGTACGTGGTTTAGCTGGCTTGGTAGGTGCCCCTGAGAGACGGGATGACTGGCAGGTGCCGTCTCTGAAGTTTGAACGCAGCGGAGGCTAGAAACGAGAAGGCGCCGCCAGCCTTGGACCAAGACGACTGATGTGGCATTAGAAAATCATGTCACAAAACGTCATTATTAAAGCTAGACGCACCTGAAAGTATAGAAGCTAACGAGAATGTAGCTGATATGCAAGCGTTACTTAGGAGGTCTGAGGCAGCATGAGAGAGCATACCTAGAGTAAGTACAAGTATTTAGACATAGTAACTAAGAAGTAATACTTAGGTACTATTTTGTAGAGGATAAACTAATGCATTACCTTAATCTGTTAATAGCCTTACCTTATAAGATATTAAGGCCTAGTTTTATTTCATACCCTAGAGGAAGCTTAGATGCTCATTCATCCCAATTGTGGATTAACGATGTGGCTTCCATGCCCTGCTGCGAAGGTAGATCGGCTCTGCCACGGACTGCTGGTCGGAATCGATCAGACCTTGACGGTGTTGATGATTTGGAGGTATTGGATATTTGTTAGCCCCAACTCACATGTCGGCGTATGCAGCCAACGTGCAAGCCAGTGGCTACGATTCCTACGTAGTAGTTAATGCTTTACTAAGAGATGAAGCTAAATTCACCACAAGACGAGAGGCGGAATCACACCCGAGCCCATGTTTCTCCATCGATCAGTCATGCCATAAAAGTCTTCTGGTATACCTTTATTACCTTGACCTTGGACGTTGAATTCTTTGTGAGCCAGACTGAGCGTGAACGAGCCAATATTACGACCATCGCTCGGAACAACATGGCGAAGCAAAAGGGTACCGCTCTGGTTGTTTTCCACGCGGTTGCGGTGAAGTATACGTTCGATATTGCGTGTTTAGAGAGAACCTTACCCATGGACTCGTCACCAACGGCCCATGTCGAAATTCGTCCAGAGCTAGTGACCAAGACTCGGCTTTTGAGACGGGTTGAGGATGCTTATCTCTCAACTAGCAACTCAAGCCATGGCCATCATGAACATCAAGTAAAAAGGTATAGTGACTCCCTCCATGAGAAAGAGTAATACGATAATGGATTCAGCAAAAATACATGGATGTAGCGCGGTTCGAACGCGCGAGACTTGCGTCAATGGTGATAATACATGACTTAAAACCACCGCCATAACCACTCGGCCATACATCCTTGAGAGGTCTAAAATTTGCATTAAATTTGGGTATATGAAGTTATACAAAACGTTCTTTTCCTCCATCTGTGGAAGAAACGTCACGGTGTAGCATGAAATAACCACTCGACAGTATAACAAGCCAGCACCCATATCCATCATTCATTGGCGATATTGAGTGCATTCTAGAACCTGTCTTACTATGTAACTCTATCCCAACATTAAAGGAAAGTATCCAGACCACACATATAGCCCTATGTGAAGCTAATTGTTATCAAACAATAAAGCGAGGGACACATCCTCAAGCTCACTTTGCATTAGTCTGTCTAGTCAACTCTTGTACAATTCTATACATACTCTTGGGCCACCAATCGTCCCTTGTCTCCCAACAGTCATCAGGCCAGCAATGGCCGTGCATGAACGACACGACTCGTCCCAGCTCCCAAGCACCGATTCCCCCAATCCACCAGACGCCATCCAATAGCGTTACAAGAACAAGCCAGTGCGCAAAGATGTCCATGGCAAGCTGATGTGTAGCACCAAAGTCATGATTTTTCCTGTTCTCGTCCTGGCGGTTGCTTGGACCGGCGGGGATAAGATCAAGGGTTTCCTGGACAAGAGTCAGGTACTCTATCGGCACTCGGTTCAAGAAGTATGAGGTGATGGTCCTCCGCAATGGTCTCGGTGACGTTGCCGAAGTGACACGACCCAGATAGTTTCGCAGCCAAGGCGAGGCATTGGATAGTCCGCTCAAAAGCGAACAGTGAGTCTCTTGAAGGGACTGCGTCGGAGACGAAGAAATGCCGTTAGTCCCATTGACCTGGTCCATAACATCATTGAGAACCTCGAGTGACTTGCAACAACTTTGAAATTCTGCGTTCCAGTCTTCAGTTCGCCGTTGGCTACGGCCATTATCAACTAACTCTCCTCCTCTTGACAATGTCGCCGCTTCGTCTTCTCTCGTCAGTTGCGCTCGAGCACGTAGCTTTTCCAGAGCAGAAAGTGAAGTAGCCGCCACTATAGGTAAGAATAGCCGCCTGGTTTGATCTGTAGGACCATCCTGCCCCGGAGCAGCACTGCCCTCGAAAAGCTGTTCAGTACCACAGGCACTTTCTGCGGTATCATGGACCTGTCGGTGGGTATTGAGCAGCCCCGTATAGGCAAGGTGAGCCGCTCGAATGAGAGAAATCCATTGCGACTGTGTAGGCGCAAAGTCAAGGGACAAGTCATCATCCACAGTAAATCTTTGGGCAATAAGAACACGAACACAGTGGCTAGCGTTTCCATACAAAACCATCAAAGGTGCATTTGCCAACACATGATCGTAGTGGTTCGCAAAGGGAATCTCCTCCTGCGTTTGGCGCAGTGAATCTAGATGATGCCGGTCCGCGAGTGTCAAGAGTTGTCGAATTTGTTGTTTGTCCTTTTGCGAGAATTCTTCCTGCTTCATTACAATTCCGTGACACTTGCAAACTGCTGCCAAAGCCAAGATTGAGCTCATCAGCGGCTTGCTGTGGAATGCGAGGTTGGGAAAGCCGACTTTCAAAGCATACAGATCTTGGCTGTCAAACGCGATGGCGCGGGCAGTGTGTGAGAGATAATGACTCAGTAGCTCTAATTCAACCGAGTCAAGTGCCTGGGCCGATTGCGCGCTCATATGCAGTTTGCTTAGATCGACGACGTTGCTTGAAAGGCCGAACGGTGATATGCAGGGAGAAGGAGATGATGTTAGAGATAGAATAGTGGCGGCTGAGTTTCGATTATTTGGACTAGAAACTCTTGAACTCTTTCCCTGACGCCGAAATGTTTCAAATTGAGATACAGGTGACTCCGAGTTGGGTGAGTTGCGCCCCCTAGCGATGTGAGGGTATTCACAATGTAGCTTTCGGTCGATACATCGTGAGCGTTGAGGCATACGCTCATCGCACTATCTGTACTAGGAGAGGACGTCAAATCAGAATTCCAGTGATAACTACCTTTTTCCTTCTCTGTTTACATCCCAAACAGCCATGTCTGGATTTTGTATGGGCTTTTCGAGACCTGAAGCCAGCCGCGTCTGACGTATTATAGGTGGAGGACTGACGGATATTAGACATTATGATCGGTTCAACTAACCATTAACAGTAGCTGCACTTCTAGTTTCCTGGGCTGCATCCGAGCTTTATACCGTGACTTGCTGACTGCTGTAGATGAGATGATGAGGGTGCTGAGACCCCACCCATGCAGCGATGCTTTGCCTCGTTGACTCCACCTCAGAAAGAAAGAATTTGGAATTCTTCTAGCCGGACGAAGCTTACACCTTGTGAGCTGCCTGGCCAAGCCGCGGTGATTACGGTCATTCTTATTGCATGCTTTTGTGGAGCGTTTACAGAAAGAACAAGAAAAATCTATCATATGAGTCAACCAGATTTACAGGTACCTACAGCCTTGTCAACCCACTCCATTCGAGTAGGATCACGGTCGTTTTAATATGATCGTTTTTGTCTTGGAGTTAAGTGCTCTTATTAGTTGTATTCCCTCTATTATAACTGAGCACGGTTTATATTTGATATTATACATATTCCGAGTATTTTAACCTCATCATTGTATGAGTACCTGGTTCCAAGATTGTAAATATTAGAACACCAACAATTGATCGCGAGAGGTTATCTTAGT
>JAJODA010000968.1:26841-40757 GCA_021730345.1 Fusarium cicatricum | reverse complement strand
TTATTGTGGAAGCACCTTGTCTTTGAGAGAGCATTGAGCATTATACATCGTAGGAAAGGAGAAAAGGTAGGACATGTGTCGATTTTGGCGTGATTCAACGTATCGGCCTAGGCTGGAAAAGACAACTTAGAAATGGACAAGCTTGAAACTCTTGGAGCACAGGTCATACTAACGCAATAACAAAGGCCAGGCCGGAGCAGATGGACGTTGTCTTTGGACCAAAGACACAGATCTGGCCGACGATTGCCACCTTTGGCAAAGGATCTCCGAGTCAGGGAACTCTCCTTCAGATCGTAAAGAGGATGGATATCTCCAGGAGCTGGACACTCCCAGAGAAATCTGTCACACTGGCTCGCGCGCTAGATAAGAAAAACCAGTGACGATCAAAACCTGAATGACCAAGCAGGCTTGGCGCCATCACCTCATGCTCACCCTTCGATTGACCGCTTCTAGCACAAGATTGACCACCATGCAACCCTAAACAGCCAGCCATGGTAAAAAAGAGGCGCTGAGTGAGAGATACACGGGATCACTTCGTGCCAAATTAGACGTTCGTGGCCAAGCTGTAGACTACGATTGGTCATGGCGAGATGTGTGAGTGGGACCACGTGCGTCCTAGCCTCGCTGTAATACGACCGGGAGCATATACTAGTTGAAGCCCAAGATAGCACATGATCAAGATAGCATATGAAAGAAGCAGATTATATTCGCTTTTCATCTTCTCTTTCTCCCTATCAACTTCTTGCTCCTTCGCTGGGGCTTGTGACCTCTTGCTCGGCAAGACTGCGACTATGGACACCTCAACCAGCGTGAAAATGGCAAGCTACTTTTGCGGCCGCAATCACAAGGACGACATCGTCTATCAACGGATTCCCTCCCCGAGCTCTGTTGACTCGCGAGAATCGGAGAGTCTCTTACCACGGCGGAAGTCCCCAGTCCTTGGAGTTCGCAAAGCACTGGTCAACCTTGGGTGTACAGTCGTCTTTGGAATAGCACTGGCCCTGTAAGTTCGAACATGTGACTGAAACTCAGGTGCATCACATGTACAAGATCTAATGTTCCTTAAGGACCACACTCATCTTGCTCTACGCACTCGAGGCTCCAGCCTTAGGGCACGTCGATCCTTTCGTGGAAAATGGGGTTTCAAGAGACAAGGCCACAAGATGGGTCGAGGAGCTATCACCATCTGTCTCCCCCATGAAGTGCCACTCCCATAACGACTATCAGAGGCCCCATCCTTTATTCACAGCGCTTTCAGTTGGCTGTATGAGTGTTGAGGCAGACGTCTGGATAAGCAAAGATGGCAAAGACCTCCTGGTCGGCCACCATTGGTGGTCTCTGAGAGCGGACAAAACGCTCCGCTCCCTTTACATCGACCCTCTATTACGGATCTTGGACTCAATGAATCCACAACGCCAATTTGCAAAACGCAGCTTTGATAGCCAAGCTTCCGGTGTTTTCGCAACCGACCCAAACACAACACTGATACTGTTCATCGACGTCAAAAGCGATCCAGTGACAACTTGGCCACTGGTTCTCGAGCAGCTAGAGCCTCTACGAGATAGAAGGTACTTATCACGGCATGAGAAGTTGCCCTCCCGCAACGCGAGTCAAACCTTCTGGCCCGGTCCTATAACCGTCGTGGGAACGGGCGGCATAGGCTGGCGCCGTGACGTAAACATTGGCCCAGACCCAGAGAGATGGAACCAGTATCACGACGCTTTTCTTGATGCCCCTCTGGAATTATTAACCAAGCCAGGCTTCTGCCAAAAAGACAACAGTTTCTGCCTCGAAGTACAAGAAAATGAATTTTACACCGCCTCGGTGTCTTTTTGGAGGGTCATTGGGATTGTGGTGACAGGTTTCAGCCGGTCCCAGCTCAAGACGGTGCGGAGCCATATCCGGGCTGCCCAGGAGCACAACCTCAAGTCAAGGTACTGGGAGTTGCCGAGCTGGCCGGTGTTTTGTAGAAACTACGTGTGGCGGGTGCTTTCTCGCGAAGGTATTGATCTGTTGAACGTTGACGATGTAGTAAGCGCAGCAACGAGGCATTGGGGCTCAGACTTCTTAAGCGAACTGGGTAGGGTGTGCTCTACAGCAGCTTTCCTGCTGGGCTTTTCTTTCACGTTGGTATGGCTGGGTAGAGTGATGATCCGCCAGAAATCATCCACATAAATTAGAATCACAGGTATGACTCGCTCTTGATGTACTATTCAGTTCCAACTCGGACGGGTTGTAGGTCGTATTCGCGATATGAGGGGACTCGCTGACAAACGGACCATAAGCCTTGGTATATACTTGTAGAGATGCGATTTGAGTTCTGCCCGGCATCTTCTCTGTCTATATCTCTCAAGTCTCTCAAGTCCTGATTCCATTCACTATAAACTCAAATCTTCGGTAAGAAGATGCCATTAATATCTCCGTAGACGTTATTAACGGGGTGACCGCAAAATCTCAAAGATATCTGGTTATATCCAGCTGCCTCATCCGGGATCACAAACCCTTGATCAACGGGAATGATAATTCGCCCTTTGAAAACCCTTCGTGGTTGCCAGGGGTTGAAGATAACAGTGATATTTGTGTTTGCTGCTGGTTGACGATATCGAGAACCAACAAGCGACCGTATTCATTAGACGCAACAGGAAATGGGGCAAGGGGTGCGTTGAATCCAGCCTGAAACCGCCCAGGCTCCAGATAGATAGATTGGACCTGACCCAGTTCACCTAGACCTTCGCTTGAGCCGGTAATACGGTACGCTCGATCTTCGGAATTCGATCTGGGCTGTACTATCTCGCCAGTCCAGCTGTCGGGAACTAATTGCCAGCCATCCGCGTTCTTGGTCTCAAAGTCGCCATTGATTAAGCAGTTGACTGCTGAAGGAGGACCAAGGGTGACTGTGAACACTCCACCAGTTGTGGCCGTTGAGACGGTTTCCCAGGTCGTTACGGTGGCGAAAAGGGTCGTATATGCTGTCTCTGTCTGTAAATTCATACTCAGCGTTGTGTCCTTGTAGATGTCATCGGAGGAGCGTCTCAGCTCAACAAACTCACCTGTGTCACTGACAGTAGAAGCCGGGACGTCGATACAGGAGCACGCTGATGTGATCCGTCCAGCAGGATAGGTCACACCGTTCGTCATGCACTTTGGCGGGTTGATAACAGCCTGGCGTTTAGTGACAGCGCCAACTCCAAGTGTTAAGGTAGTAGTCGCAGTTAGCACTGTTTCAGTGAAGGTGGTTGTAGTAAGAGTCTCTGTGCTGATGATGGCACTGGCTGTCACCTGAGCCTCGACAGTTGTGGTTCTGTGATGGTTAGCTGGATGAGCAAGGAAATAAGCAGTGCATCACAGAGTCCGTACATAGTTGCAGTTGTAGTGGCGACCGTCGCCGTGAAAGGTGAAAGGCCCAGGCAGAACTGGCTGGCTTGAGAAGAGTATCTCTGATCAATGAAGCATCGGAACAAGTTATCGCGATTGCACGCTGCTCGTTCAGAGAGTTGACGAGGGGACGATGCTGCGGCGTCAACCCCGATCAGCAAAGAAGCTCCAGCAAGCAGTACGTTGCTTCTCATCGTGCTTTTCGTGTAAACAACCTTGTTGTATGAATACGTTGCAACAGTCAAAAAGCAGTGGCAGTGACAGTTCTCGCGAGGAAGCCGAGGTCTTTGTATTTTGTGCACTAGTATTTCCGTAGGTGCCACAATTTGGTGGGCACCCCAAGTCGAGACCGCTATAACAAGTTGCAATAAACTCAGCTGCTTCAATAGTTTCCTTTTTGTTCAGCACGCCAAGTTCTAGCCCGGCATGTCTTGCCAGTTTAAGAGGTACGCGATTGTAATGATAAGGCACCAACAAGCTTACCGCCATTCTCGGAGTTTTCAGCCCGCCACACAGCGCTGAACATCAAGCATCAGTAAAACAAAGAGCAATGATTGGATATACTTGCCTCCAGCTACGCTTTGAGCTATTGAGTCGTTGCTCTTGGCACTAGGTTCCATATTCGTGGGAAACGCGGACAATAACCTCGAGTTGAGACCTCATATTGTAGAGACTACCAGAGCAGTTTGCTTTCCACCTCGGTTGTAGAAGCAAGCTTGTCGTACAAGGTCGCGTATCTGGATAAGAATTTTGCCTTTCTCAAGAAGATAGTAAGCGGTTTGTAACATGTGCAGAGTCTTATCATGCCTCGGGCCCTTTGTTAAAAGCGCCTCCAGTACCGTGGAATCCGTGGCCACAAGTTACATCTAGTATCATCGTATTTATGTACTCACTCGTTAAAGACGGGTGTTCTCCATCGATACCCACTTGCCCTATCCGGAGGTGGAACTGCAAGGATATCGCTCGACCCGAGATTTGATTGCTCCGATGCCAGTTCACGGGGTAAACTAGGATCGATCGACTGGTTTAGCTGATCGAGGCAGCTTGTCGCAGGGACAAAACCTGCTTGTGCCGTACATGCACCATTTGAGAAGCGACACAACTTCAGAATAGTGCTGAAACAGTGTCACTGATATGAATTGGCTTTCAAGAGAATAGAGTTGCTTACCTGAGTGTCTCTAATGTTGCCCTTTGTTGAGTCAGCGGTGAGGTGTCGATCACCGAGTCCCATTTCCTTGATAGCCTATACTCAGACGATCAGACCTCGAAGCTCGAGTGCGTCACCAATATGAGTTCCGCCACGATAGGTAACAGCGATGACATGTTTTGTAGACCTGCGAAATGCTTGTTATCTAGTGTTTTGGAATACAGAGTAGGCCTAGGCAGGACATGTCCGAGATCATCAGTTGGGACCGACGAGCCACTTTGTCAAGAAAGGGATGGATATCACTAAGAAACATGCGAGGTGCGCTTAGAGTTGAAAACAAACAATAGAACTAGTCTTGTATTAATTTAATCCTCGCTTCCTTCTTCTTTAGAATTCCCAGGGTTATACCCCCAAAGACGTTTCCGTTCTGGACCCCACCAGTGTGCTACAGCATCTGCTTCAGTAGCCCATTGTGATGCATCCTCGCCAAACTTGGCTTTCACAGCCTCTTCTAGGTCATTGATGGACCACTTCTCGAGCGGCTGCAGCTCGAGAGGATCATTCTTCAAGTCGGTAAATCTATACTGGGAACTCTGGTCCAGAGGTATCACCAGCCTCCAGGGAGCATCTGCCGACGTCAGCGACAGCATGCTTGCGCCGCCGTTGATGACGCCAAAGTTCCATGCTCGTCGGCCATTGTGAGAGGCCTTGTACGGCCGGATCAGGGATTGGCCTTCGTAGTCGCGGATGAGGTCGGACGCGGCAGTTGTGTCTTTCTCGTTGAGCGAGCCCGTATTGATAAGCAGGTCGAGAATAGTCGGGAGGATAGATAGTGAAGTGGCATTGGCGTTGTATTGAACCCGGGGGATGCTTGGGTGTCTGAAGGTGATGGGTACGCGGAAGTTGCTGACATGGCCGTTCTCGTAGGTGCCGATCTTGGATGTGATATCTTCCTGGAAGGCTTGGCCGTGGTCTCCGACGAAGATGACGAGAGTCTCGTTGGAGATGCCAAAGTCGTCAAAGGTCTGCAGCAGCTCGCCGAGCCACGCGTCGGTAAAGCGCATCGAGTTTAGGTAGTTGTTGAAATCCTCATGCCATTTCATCTTGCCCTGTGTGTTAAGGTACTCGGATGACTGGAAGGAAGCTGGAACACCCCATGGGTGGTGAGTTGTGCTTGTAAAGTGAGAAAAGAACATGCGCTTGCCCTCGTCTTGAACCTGCTTGATGTAGCCCCGGATGTGAGATTTCAGCGTTGTCTCGGCGTAGCCAAAATAGTTGATTTCTTCCAGCTCCTCGCCCTCTGGGGTATCCTCGTCTAGGCGGCTCTTGGTAACGATGTGCTTGAAGCCAATCTTCTTATCGAACTTGTCCTGTCGGTCATATCCGTCTGTGATGGACTGGAAGAATGCAGGCGACCACTGCTGCTCCAAAAAGTCGTCTGTCGGGTTGTTCGCCTTGATCTTGTTGAAGAGGTCGAGAACCTGAGGGATGCAAGGCTGGTAGCTCTGCGTCTCGGACTCCTCAAAGTTGTCGACTGGCATAGACCAGGCACCGCAGTGGATAGCAGCCATGCTCTTGAATGAGAGGGATGATGTTGTGAAGCCGCCGACCACGTTGATACCGCCGAATCCGTCTGGTGTTGTGTCATTCCACTGTGGAATTGGCGCAGACTCGAAAGCTGAGCCGTCCATCTTCTTGAAGTTGCCAGACTTGCCCGTTATCCTTTCGGCAACCGGGGAAAGCTGAGACAGTCGCGCATTGACCTCATCCTCGGCTCCGGCTCCGTGAGACTTCATGATGATCTTGTGATAGTCAGAACCCTGCTGAAGAGGGAAAAGCTCCTCTCGATAACTCTCCATCATGATCAACGCAACGTGCTTGATCTTGACTGTTCCGTTGCTAAATACATCTTGCAAGACGTCCAGGATGTCGTTGTCGAGATTCGAAATCTTCATCGGGTCGCTGATAGGATTGTAGAATGTGCTGTCGTCTTCGGCGCCAAAGCAGCTATGGCTAGTCTTGTTGTGAGTATCTTCTGCGGTGGTGTTCTTTGGGAGCCACTTGTGGAAGCCAGCAGGCAACTCTTCCGGCAGCCAGTAGGGGACTGTCTCTCGATATTCCTTGGCGCTCCCCCACTTGTACTCGTCGATGAGATCGGGATAAGGGAATGGGTTTCCGTTGAGGGCAGCCTGTTCGGTGCACATATCAGGCGCTACCCTAAGCGCCCCGAGCATCGCAAGGGGGAGGGTCGCCGACATCATGGTATACGGGCGTTGCGGGCGGAAGATATTGGTGAGGGCCAGGAAGACAAAGACAACCCCAAAGATGGCCCAAAAGGTCTTTTTGGGTGGCGAATACGCCTGGTCCTCTTCATAGCTGATTTTCATTTCATGTTTAATGTCGTCCATGTCGTCGCTATCGTTAGATTCGCTGTCGTAGTCGTAAGAGTTCATGGTTAGGTTGGGATATTGGCTGTAGAGGCGCTGCCTGTAGGCCTTGGAACCTCGGAATGATTGCCAGACTTGAAGCCTGTCAGCATGGAATAAGTCAAGCGAGAGACGAAGCCAACTTACCATGATTGATGGGTGCTCCGACCATGGTCAGGAAGGCACCTACAGCTCTGTATAGATACCACTTGGCGAACCAGGATACGACCATGATGAGCAGACCCGATACCAAGACGGAATCGAGACCGCTCAGCAGAATCTTCATTCCATCTTTATCACTGGCATAGCCCTTGGCCTCGGTCCACTTGATCTCATTGCCGGTCTTGTAGAAGAAGCCGATCTGTGAAGATGCGGCACCAAAAAGGATGCAGCTGGATTACAATGTCAGCGCACAGCAAGACAACACAGATGAGAGAATACGCACGAAAAGATACAGCCCAGTACGCAGACGGCGGTGGAAAAGACACCCCTCACTTGTCGCAACGCCAGGCGAGACAAGAAGATGATCAAGACATCTGAAACAAGCAGCGAAGGCAGGAAGAGGACAAAGGCGGAGGAGGAGACGGTCTTGGCGTGGATGGACAAATGAAGCAGCTTGGTAAAGGCCAAGGAAACGAAGATTGTAGAGAAGCAGAAAGGAACGAATGTCGCAAACATGATCACTGGCGATGTTGCAGAAGAAACGAGTGGAGAAAGAAAGATGCTGCTGCACTAAGCAAGCAAGAGAAGGGCCCAAAAACGAGAGAAAGAGGCCGTTCAGACTTGATCAGACAGACAAAACTGATAAGAAAAGAAAGAAAGGGATCAATTAAGCATCACCCCAGGCCACAAAAGAAGAAATTGGTCGCGTGTTGACAGTAAGCACCAGCCAACAACTGCTAGCACACATTGTACATTGCAACTACTGGTACTACGTCGCACGCCATGGACGACGCCGTGGCTTCTGAGTGGCCGCCCCAGGATCCCAATCTGTTAAAGCTCATCTTCTGATGAGTGGCGGTCTCGTATTCTGCAGGATAGCCCAGTTATTGTTTATCGTCATGCTCGTCTCGGTTGGCTTGGTTGGCTTGGGTCCCGATCAGCCGAGAACAAAGCCCCTTGTCTTTCCGCATGTCTAATTCAGGGGCTGCTCCATGGTAATTACGCCATGGAGACGGTCTTGACGCCCCTGGAAAGCAATGGATCCAATTACCGTCATGTCTTGGACAAAATCAGACACTCCGCATTCCCACTTTTATCCGCCAGCATGTCACTAGGCGGTACCGCCGTGCAAAGGCTGTCTGTAGATCGTCAACGAGGTACATTAAACATGCTCCAGCTCCGAGTAGACCATTTCGTACTACTAACCCTGTGGTACTACGTAGTGTGCACGGGCTCTGTACGAGGATATGAAGGATTCTGTTGAATGTGCCTGTAATCCTTCAGTCCTCCCCCCTCATGTGCTGCATTGGGAAATCGCCGTGCCTCATACACACGAGAAATTACACGAGCTCTCGTCAGCCAACATCTGCGCCGATTACCCCAGCTGCAAAATCTGTAGAGATGCTTGGGTAGGGGGGGGAGCAAAAGTTCCCTGCTCTTCAGGGGTGCCCCCGTCAGGACTTCGTTCAAGAGTCCACTTGTGCCTGGTTTGTGGGTTGATCACCAGCCTAGCAATAGGGCTAACGGTAGACACGGCAAGCTATTGAGCGCCAAAGACGCGCTAGAGCGTAAAGCGCACACGTGAGGGACTTCCCACTCCGGCTCAAGGTTGTTTTTAAAGGGGGGGGACGAAAAACACCGAAATAGCTCTCGCCATTGATGGCATAGTCACCCCTGTGCCTTTCTGTCCAGCGCATGGCCCAGGTCATACGGGGCACGCGACACACTTCCAAGGTGACCGTGCCCCTTGAAGATGCTGGCCCAGGCTGCAGAAAAAGGGTTGAATGCTGCACAGGCTGTATGATAGGTTGGTTGTGATCTTCACTGCATCTTCAAGAACCTGCCAGCCTTGACCATCAAGAACGTTTCCATTAATCCCAATTTCTTTTATCTGTACTTGTCATTATTACCTTAAAATTAAAGCTATGGCGGCAATGTCTAAGCCTGCTATAAACTCCCCGGAATGGTCGCGTGCACACTCTTGCCTCTTAGCTGGAGTGGCCGATTCGGCTAATGCACACGTGAGCCACATGTTCAGCCTTTTCACGTGAAACACAAGCCGCGAACGGGCTAGGACTTGTCTGACTTTACAGTAAGACAATCATTCAAAATGGTTAGCAACTTGGATTAGGCTTCCGGGTTTCCAGGGAACGGGAGCGCTTTGGCTCTGATCTTCACCGTCGTTTACCAGATACCGGTCTGGTAGCGTGTCTGCGCATCATTATTTGCCACTGGGCTTTTACCGAAATGCTGCGACACGTAAACAATAATAAACCTCTGGGTAGCATTGTCTGTCTAGTATGTGACCGAAGTAACGAATAGTCCAGGTAAAGCCGTAGCAAAACAGGACAGAATACTTCGTAGTGGTACCTACCCTGGAGACTCGAACGGTAGAGTGACCTGTCGGAGAGATGTCAGATGCCACTCCTGAGCTCTTTCGCAGCTCTGGATAGAATTTAGTGCTTGCAGGCGAAATTCAGGGAATGGTATTTGCTTAGCTAGGCAACGGCGACATGATGGATTCGTTGGATCGAATTATAGACAATACCTTGATCAATGCATTGACTTTAGTGCACAGACTGCAGGACTTGAAATACTTGTACTGGGTGTAATTAACTGGGGTTCTTCCTCGTCTTTGCTCATGTGTTACTCTGCAGTATGCTCGGGGGTAGAAGAGAAGATATACAATAGGCTTGGGCTGTACGACGGCCTGTGGATCAAGTGTTTATAAGAGCACCCCAATACGGCCCTTCTCGAGGGCGAGATGGCACAAGTCTTGTGAGCTTACATCAAGGTACGGAGCCAGCTTGTCGAAGCTCCTATGCTTTCGAGCACGAATCATATAATTGCGTTGGGGAACAAGCAGGCGGCGCTGCAAGGGTGGTTGACTGATGCAGTAAATGTTTATGGTGAAATTATTCATCTTCCATTTTATGCCATGCTATCTTGCAAGCCTTTTGGTTTGGAGATTGCTCTGGAAGATATCGTACCCTGTAAACACACCTAGCCACCTAGCGACGTAGGGTCTGTTGAGATATCGTTCGAAATCTTCGGATACCAGAAACTATGCATACTTTTGGCTTCTGATCCATTGGATTTGGCTAAGTAACTAAAGGTTTTGTTATAAGATGTGATTCAAGTAACCCTTTCTGGAGACAGACTATAGTCGCACTTGAGAGGTCATAAAAACGCGCCAATATCAGATGCCAGCAATAGTCTTAATCTCGTCGGAGAAAAAGGACGCCTATAGTACTCCATATTTTAGTCTATTCTCAGCTCAGCCTACATGCTACCCTGGCTGCGGAGGACACTATGGGAACTACAGGACCATCGACACCCTAACTTAATCTTCATCAAGCCTACCCTAGGATGAGAATTTGCCGACTGAAGAAGCGTGTCTTATTCAGGCTATGGATTAGGGTCTCTTCCGCTAGTTTCTGTGCTCAAAACCTCGAAGTATAGCATCCAAGACAAGACAGATTTGGGACCCAAGGTGGCCCAGATATAACCTTGGTCATCATATAGGAGAAAGCCTTTACGCCACTATGTTCAGTATAAGCTATCCACGCAAGCTGCTTATAGCTTTCTCAATGGCAAGGTGCTTCCAAGATGATAATGGATATAGGTTTCTTACATCTCAAGCATGATGACCCAATTCTTATACAATTATCTAGTTCCAAGCTTCCTTCGTGCGTGCTGAAAGAAAACCTTATTCCTGATGCTAATATAAACTAACTTCTGCTACTACACTTATCTCGCTCAGCCAAGTACAAGGTCAGCACTGAGCAGGATCACCATTGGTTGTTGTTAGTGTTTCTGGGTTGCTGGACATCAAGCATACTAGAACTAGTTCTTCGATTCTGGCCGTTGAGTGGCAGTTTTCGGTTATGTCGGCAAACCAATCGATGTCCGTAACGTCTCAGCCTTACACAAATGCAATCTATATTCTCAAAAGGAGCTGAAATGCAACTCCTAGTCGAGTAGGCTATAAGGAGCTCCTAATGTTCTAGACCATTACTAACTACGCCACTAATTCAGCTCTCAAAAAAGGGTCAAATAAGAAGTGAAGATCATGAATGCGGCTTCAGTGCTACAGTAATAAAGACGAGCAATAGCCATCTCGCAAACCCAATCATGTACCGACCGAATGGCATGTGGCGTTGTCAGCTCAAGCACACTTATAAACAAGGCAGATTGGCAGAGGCCCCGGCTTCCGATTATAAAAGCCCTTCTGGCATTCCCTCAAATGTTGTTCAGATAACTTCATTAGGTTGGTCAACGCATCCCATCTCTTTCTCACTCTACCAAAATGGTCAACGTTTCCTTCCTTTCTATTGCCCTCGTGGCCAGCCTCGCCTCCTTTGGCGCTGCGAGAAACTGCACACCGGGCCTCTACTACTGCGGTAGCTCTCTCTTGGCCGTTGGTAAGTCGGTCAAATACATGAAAAGTGTCTAATGAAGCAATACCCAACTGCTAATGTTTGATCAAGGCAATTATTACGACGACATTGAGGATGCCCTCTACGCCGCTAACAAGGGCATTTGCGCTGACCGAAAGCACGTCAGTCAGTCGCTCTTTTACTGCGTCAAAGGGTCCACCAATGGAGATATCCAGTACAAGAGCTATTGCTCGAAGGGCTGCCAAAACAACGGCGTCGGCCACAGTGATTCGTGCTAGGGTGTTTGACCATGGAGTAGACAGAAGGCTGCCATGGCGAGCACAACGAGCTCTGTATTTAGAAAGCATGTTGAGGTCTGAGTAACATTACGTTGGGGAGTTGGGGGTTTGTCTAGAAATTCATGTTAGATTACTTCCAGCGCGATTCAATGCGACACATGACCATCAACTCATTTCGAGTCATATCTTCAACTCTATTACCTTGATAAAGCACCTAACTAGTTACCTGAATTATTAGCATTCCTACTTATTGCTTCTAATCCATCGTTGAAGCGATGACGAATGGGACTTGTCGGCTTGGTTCGCATACGAGCCCAAATTTGTGATGTTGATCTAAGTAAAAGGAGGACACCTACCTGTGGAGTCAAGGCAGCGAGAGTATGGGATATTATAAAGCTCTGAGGATACAATAAATTCACTCTTGTGGCTTTTATGCTTCTAGAGGTCGTTTGAACACCATCAACTATCTCAATCACCAAGGAATACCATCCACGAAAACCCTTGACATCGGTCAGAACGAAGTTTATTGATTCATACTAGCTGTCACATACTACTCTCAGACGTCTCCGTGTTCCTCTCCACCTGCAGATGTAACTGTCTCCCCCAGTCTCTGTATCATGCTCCATACTCTCTCAAAGGCGAGGTGCTTCCACAAGTCTCCCCCGGTCACAGACTCCCAGCTTTCGTCAGCCCTAATGTAATAGGCGAACGGGCCCGTTAGCATGATCGCCTTGTTCACGCTCTCTTCGGTCTCAAAGGAGGTGAACCAAATGGTATGAGGGCCTACCGTAAGCTTGAGCATAGCTGGGTCCAGTTTGCGAGTCTCATATAGCAGGGCGTACTCCTCGTAGCTGACGCAAGGGCCACTCTTGAAGGGCTGCCAAACAAGCTCGTCGGTCACTAGAACAAGATGAGCCAGCTGGGTTGCTCTCATGGGATGGTAATAATGGGACTGAGATTTGTAGGCAAAATACTGAACGATGAATTTCATGCCCCGAACATCGAAGTTGACGACTTTGTGCCTTTTGGCAAAATCCTCGAACGTGATGATGCATTCAGGGCACCATCCCAGGACGAGGTCCACCACGGTTTCCGTTACGCAGCGCTTGATGAAGGCGTTCTTGAGGATTCTTCCACGGCTGCACTTGTCCATATTTCCATCATTGTGATGGGCACAGACAGTGTACAGCTTGTATACGTTTTGGCACATGTTGGCGAATGCTTGCTGTGTTTGGCTTCTGTGTTGCGAGAGGATTCGGTTTTACAGAATGTGTCTGATGTGATGAAATGTGACAGCAAGGGACGATGGATTTGTGATTTTATGCATTTCTCATGAGGCATTCTCCTTAGCTATCATAATCATATGTCATTGAACAAGATTCTAAACTATGGCTGATCGGTAAACATCTGCTTTGTTTTCCGAACAGTGACGTTGAGGCTGATCTTGAACAATACATCGTTCAAAGAAGCATGTTGGACATGGACTCTAATGACTTTTGCGTCATTCAATAGTGGGTTAATTTCTGGTGATTCGATATCTTTTCGTTTCATGAAGCCACTCAACTCTGTTGGTTCGACAGGACTTACGCATCACCAGTCGAATGTTTCTGCATCTTGGCTGGTGAATAAACTAGGCAATGCTCTCTTGACCGAGGGAAATGGCATTAGAAATGATCAGATGCAAGTATTGAACATGTCTTAGCTTTGTCTTATTTCACGATTGTATTCCTAGAAAAGAACACTCCAGAGTCCCAGATGCAGATAATCCACAGTTCATTCTCTCAACAGAGCCGTATGGGTGTTCTTCGCATCACCCAAGACGCCTTCATCTTGTGGCTCAAGCTTTGAACAACAATCACAACCAATGTGAACTTACCACACAATTAAGAGCACCATGCAGCATTGATAGCAGAATCAGCACAAGGAATAACCACTGGGGTTTACGAAACTAGTCCTTCAGGTCAGTCGTAATAATATCCCGTATGCTGACTTTATACGCCTTCATTTTACGGCTCAATAACTATCTGTCGCCCTTTCACCACGGCTTGATAAGCTGCATGCACAAGCCCTCCTCTCACATACGACCATACCCACCGGAAAATACGGGATCCCGTCCGCTCTCCCATAG
>JAJODA010000968.1:0-26828 GCA_021730345.1 Fusarium cicatricum | reverse complement strand
CCCGCTGTTGTATGTTTTTGCATGCCTCACTCAGCATATGGTTATCTCTTTTTGCCTTTGCATCTGTATGTTCTCGACATGGTTACTGGTGCTGTGGTTACAACCTGTAAGCTGGTTTGTTGCAATGGTTGCAATTCCACAGACCATCCACGAGCCCAGCTGAAACTTTTTAAACATTGACTCATGAAGAGCAGGGAATAAACCATCAGCGCGTTGCTTTGTAAAAATACTATCAATAGAGATTTGCTTGAAGACAAAGTCTATTGATAGAATTGTTGCTGCCTTCATCATGATTCAAGCATCTTGTAAATGGCGAAAACCCCGCCTCTCGTTAGACGTTATACCAGTCCTGTTACAGATGGCGGTTTCTGGTCTGGTCTGGTGACTCCGGTCTTCAAAGTATCGCAGTTCACTGATCGGCCAGGAGCTAGTGTTTTACATGGCAGTGACACGAAGATGCCCAATGCTGGCATAGATGTTGGTAATCTTGGTGATGCGGTATAAGCCGCTGATGAGACCGATGCCTTTTTAACCCCGATAATTACAACAAAAGTAGATTGAATTTAGCCAAGCAAACAGCATGTCCTTGAAACAGCTATACCGGTCAACTCACCAGCCAATATTTAGTCGAGCGTAATGCCCATTCTATCATGTTTGCTTGCCTTTGCACAAGTATCACAGAGCATCAGTCCAAATCAACATTCGAATTGTCCAGCCACGGGCTGCCTTCTGGCACCGTCCGATACTCCAGCAAACTGTAAGTGATACTTGACCCACAGAGCAAGGAAGAGATATCCTGCTTCAACTCCAAAATCACTTCTTTGGGGTGTTATCCTCCACATTACGCCTTTGCCTTGGAGGGTCCGCCTTCGGACCTCCCCTTTCCACAGTCAGTCCACTCGTCCTCATGAACGTATATCGTTTGAAAGACTAGCTCCCCAAAACACTCGTCATTTTCTTTCTTCCCCTCCCTATCACTCCAACTGTCTCTATCCTTCTGGCATACGTCTGTTAGGCACTTGAATTCGAGGACCAAGAGGCACTTCCGACAGGCATATGTTACACCACGCCAGTTGCACATTTTAACGTTCTGTTGTGATATTCGCAAATGAGAACAATAAGAATTACTTGATCTCGCGCTTTTGGTAGGTGTTTTATCTTAGGTTCTGCGGCTCTAGAAGCGGGAGTGCGATCTGCCGTTGCTGGCTAGACGTCAGTTTTTATAAGTGCTCCTCCTTCCAAGGATAACATTTTTGGCACGGCTGTCTCTAGTTCACAAACACTCAATTGAACCATCGTAGGCTAATGAGGAGTCTCTGGAACTGTGATGGTTCGTGTTCATGAGTGGAGTGGCAATTCGGTCATCCGCATCTTCAATATTAATGATTCAGAGTTAGCGGCAAAGATTTCCAGTTGAATAAAGAGCCACTACCATAGTTGGCCACGATTCATCTAACGTGCTTTGTTTACATGTCCCTTGTTACGTTTCCACCACTTCAGCCCATTTCTGCGTTATGGGGCTCTTTACGGACAGAGTACATCTTCTATACTGAGGCATGCCGCATGCAGTTTCGGCTAGACTCCTCATGGCATGCTTTACCTCTGGAAGCCCTCAACTGTTCTCCGGGACAAAGGTATGTATGCCCGGATATGTACTCATCCACGCTTACTTACAGCTCTCCTGCTGTAGACAAATGTTACTTTCCACAGCGTTACCCATCGTGATGGCCAGGTAAGCTGACCAAACCCGGCATTGAACAGACTTATGGCAACGACGGCGTTCTTTTTGCTCTCGAAACTAAAACTTGTAGGACTTGTGAATAGATACTCAGTTTATGGAATATTTGAGTAAGTGGGATGAGAATCAGCATAGCAAAATGTTGTCAAATATTGCGTATTGCATCTAATCAGCTCAAGCTATCCTCCTGTTCAAACATTTGCTACTATTGGTAAGCCACAAACAGGCACCAACTATGTTTACTTCGTTGATCAAGGATTTAGTGTTTATTTATGACCACTCATCCTTAGGTATGCTCTTCCTTCCGTCCTCAATTATAAAGACAGGCGCACCAACACTAAACTCGCCACAACTTCCCTCTGTCCAAAGACCCACGGCCTGCCCGCGCGCTTCTGGCCGGGATTCGAAAGAAACATCTCCTCGTAGCACTCGGGACATGAATTGCTTTGTTCTGTCGAGACAGGAAAGGGCGTCAACTGATGCCGTGACATGGCCCGCCGCAAGAGTAACTCTAGGTTTACCAGGTGTATTCTCCACTTGAACAAAGCCTTTGATCTTTTCAACACTTTCCCACCAATCGAGGAGGTTGGACTCGTTGCTGAACATGATGGCTGCCGGCGATTCGCGTCCCCAGGAAGAATTTTGAGTGTCATCGCTTTCCTGCTGATACAGACTGTCGCCGACGTACAGAGTTCTTGTTTCAGCATCAAACCAGCTCAGACTATCCGGCGTGTGCCCAGGTGTATGGATTGCTATCATGGGCAAGCTCATGGTTACTCCAGTAGGGTGGTCGTACTTGATTTGTTGGAAGTCCTCCGCCCATATAGCAGTCTTATATACGGGAGGCTTTATCTTGAGAGAATTGCATAGTGAGTTCTCTGCCAGCTTTTCGTACGAGTCGGTGAATGATGGTTGATGGGAGGATGCCAAAACGGTGACGTGGCACGGCTTGGCAGCATCATGATCACCACTAGAGCTCAAAAGTGAATGGAGTCCGAGGATGTGATCGTAGTGGCAGTGAGACAAGATGACAAGATATGGAATCTCGTTGTTCGGGTTGATATGATGCTCCAGGAAGGTCTTGATGGTCCAGGATCTGGGCTCATCCGGTTCCTTGTGGTGTGTAGCCGACGTGTTAACGCCTGTGTCGTTGACCACGATGACGTTCGTTTTGTACCCTTGACTGTCGACTCGGGCACATATCCTGGCGTATATGTGAGGTCTCTCGCCCTGAAATACCCTTGGTTAATTCAAGGATACAGAGAAGAGGCGAAAACTCTTACATAAGGGTCGTGCTCGCGGATCAGATACGTCGTTTCATTCAACTTGCGGATGGTGAAGGGACACTCTGGAGTGTCATTGGCCTCTAGAAGCGAGTCATTGTGTGGACGACACATATTGAGTAAAGTAGAATATGAGACTGAGAACTACTTGAGAATGTTGGTCAAGAAGCTGTCTCTGGTTCTTGTCAATCTATTTTATACCCAGATCTTCCAACCCCGCGTGTTCCCACTTCTTCTGCACTTCTTTGCCCCGATCTGGAAACACGTGGGAGTTGATCCAAGGCGGCTAAATCCTTCCTGGGTATAGTGGCAAACTTGGCTCAAAGAGGATGGCAAAGGCGATAAGAGTACCAACGTGAGGAAGTGAATGGTTTCTTTCAGATATAGAGGTCAATCTCAGCATAGAGCGCACCGCTGGATAAGAATGTGCCGCAACTGAACACGGCAGTCATGGAGTGATTCATGGCATAATGGGGGTTGAGTATACCCTTGAGTCAGCAGCGGAAGCCTAGCTATAATAGGCAATTAATTCCCCCAGTGCCACTTTGTTCCGCCGCGGCGCTGACAAACCCAGAAACTTGCCACCATTATCGTCTTGGTCAATCGCTATCTTTGTCTCTACCTTGATCTTGCTCTTGAGAGCAGAGCTATACAGCCAAACTATCTAATGCACACAAGCAAGCTCAAGGCCTGTGAGCCCTGCAAATCGTCAAAGCGGAAGTGCACCATTATTGCCTGTGCCCTTTCTCATGTAAGCGCTGCGAAGTAACTACTTGTTTCGTCTAGAGCGCTGACTCAGAAAGCAGTCAGCTACCTGATGACCCATTCATCAAGGATAAATCGATCCAAACAGCTGGATTACTGCTTTAGGCAATTGTGTTTCTATTGGCCGATGTTGATGATGATAAACCTGGTCCATAAAGTGACGACCGACTTGCTCACTGGTACTGGATCCAGGTATATAATCCCCTCAAGGTCTACGTTTTGTGACTTGATTCACGCTCATGGGTCAAAGATTCTGGTCTAAAAATTGAACTGGCTGATATCTCCAAGTCTGCTCAATTCTTGCCGGCCGCAACCTCGCTCATAAACAACGCCAACCTTATGCAACAACAGTACCAACACAAAATGGCTTACATATCTGACCCGGCGGTTCCACTGGGTTCTTTGGCTCTTGTAACTGGGGTCAACGGCTTCTTGGGCTCGCATGTTGCCAACCAGTTCCTTGCACACGGCTACAAAGTCCGTGGTACTATTCGCGATAAAGAGAAGTACTCGTGGCTTCTTAAGACCTTTGAAGAAAAGCATAGAAGCGGGGATTTCGAATTGATTGAGGTCCCGGATATGACGACAGGGAACGCTTTTGATGAAGCTATGAAAGGTGTTTGACCTCGTTCCACTGAGAATCACGCAATGACTGACGTCCTAGGGGTCTCCATTGTCGCCCACACTGCATCTATCGTCTCTCTTAATCCGGATCCCAACCAGATCATCCCGACCGTTATTGCCGGAGCTGTCAATGCGCTCAAGACAGCTTATGATCAACCTGATGTTAAACGATTCGTCTTTACCTCGTCAACGTCGGCCGCAGTACTCGCTACCCTCGAGGGCCTTGACAAACCCGGTATTGTCGTAACTCAAGACACGTGGAACAAAGATGCCATTCGAGATGCATGGAAAGATCCTCCCTTTGAGGCTGAGAGGGGTATGATAGTATATGCGGCTGCTAAAACCCAGGCAGAACAGGCAGTATGGAAGTTCCATGATGAGCAGCGCCACAAACGACCTGACTTGGTTTTAAATACTAGTGAGTGTCCATAATTACAGCTCTAATTCTTGCTGCTAACGATGAACAGTTCTTCCGTCTGTGATTCTTGGCAAATCTCTTGACCCAGTCAACCAAGGATATCCCAGTACGTCTGGTTTCATTCCGTCGCTGTGGAAAGGGCAAACATTTCCCATGCATCCGTTCTTCCCACGACGTACGTATCATTCATCCTCTGTCAAGCAAAGCATCAGTCTCACACATGTTTGTAGAATATTACGTTGATGTCCAGGATACTGGACGACTCCATGTGGCCGCGGCGGTTCTCCCCCACGTGAAGGATCAACGAATTTTTGCGCTTGCTGGACGGTTCAACTGGGACAGTGTTTTAGCTCTTCTCCGTACTTTTGAGCCTCAGAGAGATTTCCCCCAAGATTTCTCTGGTGGAGAAGACCCGAACGACATTCGCCCACGCGACCAGGGCGAGGATTTACTTCGTCAATTGGGCCGCCCAGGGTGGAGCAGCTTGGAGACGTCGGTCGCAGAAAACATTCAAGATCTATGATGAATCAATAACTCGCATAAATTGCTGCTCAATACTCGAGACTGATCTTATTATTTATCCAGCTTGAATTCAAGTGATGAGGCTTGACTGGCGTCACAATCAAGTCCCGGAGTGGCTGGGTACGTCCAACGAGTGAAGTGTCTAGTGCCATCCATGTCTAAGACATTACGCCAAGACAAGTGTTTGGCCATAGAAGATTCAACAACACACACAAGTTACATCTAGAGAAATGACCAGAGTCATATGTTACTTTATTAAGGTCTCACCACATTCTTCGAGGTTCAACTCTGTACCTCGTCCCACGGTCTGTCCACCAAGTGCCACCTCCTTGCATGATATCCACCATGTTAAACCAGTTATAGCAAATCATGTTGCTCTTCGGTCCGTGCAGAAGCTGACGTCAGATGTCCCAGAAATAACCGCCCCTCTCAGCTCAGTCCAGCCTCTTCGGGTTCCGTCTCCAACAAGAGCACCCTTGAACTTGCTGAGGCAATCAAGGTTGACATCGCTTCGCACACGAACTCAACGCTTTCTCTCAAAAGCTATACAACTACTGCCATGTCTTCTCGAGGTGTTCCCGAGGTTCTGATGAAAAAGGTTGACGAATATGTCGACTCTCTCGCGCCCCAGATCCAACCCCGCATCACCTCGGAGCTTGAGGTTTTTCAGCAAAAGACCATCGACAGCTTGGAGACACAGGTCATCGACGCCTTTCGCTCATTGTTCAACAAAGACAGGGGTACTTCTTCTTCTGACAATGCCTCAAGAAGCCCATGGAGCTTGAACGACGCAGCCCCAGATGCTTACGGCAGCCAGTCTCTGCCTTTCGCTGACGAGATCGCCAAGCTCACACGCAGCTTTAGCAGTATCCCGGATGAAGCAGGTGATGACTTGCGTGATATCTTCGATCTCACCGCGGGCCGCGACGGTCCAGGCGAGACCCGATCCCGTGGGGCAGAGTCTCCCCAGGGAGCTCAAGGTTTCTTGTCGGCAGCCATCAACATCGTTCAAGATCAGCTTGACAACAGCAGCAACAAAGGATCGCGAGGCCAGGGATTCGAGATTGACGGTCTTCTCGGCGTAATCAGCGGCACCATCAAAGACGCCGCCAGTAACCCGGAAGACAAAGCGCGCCTCATCAGCCCCGAGATCAAGGACAAAGTTGGTGCCAAACTAAGGGAGCAGCACGCGCCTCTTGCGGAGCAGTTTACTCGCATCGCCTTGAGTCACATCAAGCACTGGTTACGCGGAAACACGAGTACCCGAGATCTCAGCGACGGCGTCAAGGGCGAGTTTGAAGACCAGGTGAAGGACCTGGTAAAGGGGATCGGAGGCTTGTTTGGAAGTAAGAAGCAATCTAACGAGGGAGCTTCGAGAGGTTTCGGAGATGGGGACCGCGATGGTAACGAGGAAGAAGGCAGTGGCGGCTTTTCCAAGGTCATTAGCGACAAGCTGAGTACGGGCCTTGCCAGAGTGCACAGAGATGTCCGCCTCGAGTTCCGCAAGATTCTGGGTGGCATCGAGAAGCAGCTGTTTGAGCTTCTGCCTGATGAGTTCCAGCGCCCGCTTGAGAAGATCCTTGGCGGTAACCCTTTCGACTCTCAGCTCGACCGCGACGCTGGTTCTCAGGCGGACCGCGGCTTTGGAGACGACATCAAGGCCAAGTTGGTCAACAAGATCCGCGGCCTCGTGAGAAAGGTGCAGGAGACTCTACGAGAGAGCATCTTGGGTGTTGTCAACGGCGGACACCGCAAGTTTGAGCGCCAAAGCTGGGTCTTTGTACAGAACATGGTGGAGCAGAAGGTGCAAAGGTATCTGCCCCAGGTCAAGATCTCTGTGCCTGATGATATTGGAAATGAGGGTGTAAGTGTAGGAGCACCGACATCCAGCACGAATTTAGGCGGCGGAAATCAGCCTGTGCCTCCTTTACAAGGGGGTCATGTCCCTCCTCCTCCTCATGAGCCATATGGCGGACAGACGCATGCTCCCCAGGGGTACAATCCTTCTTCACAGTATCAGGACCCTCAGGATAACCGACCCGACTATCATCAAGGGCACCAGGAATACCGACCTCAACATGATCAGGAATATCGACCTCAGCAGCAAGAATACCGACCTCAACAAGAATATCGGCCTCAACAGCAGCAGTTCCATCAAGAATACCGACCTGAACAGTACCAGCCGCCTCAGCAGTACCCGCCTCAGCAGCCAAATCAGTCCCAGGACTATCAACAAGGCCAGGGCTACCATCAGAACCAGCCATATGGTCAGAATCCGTCGTATTGAATACAAAGGTTTAGATGGTAGCGTGTAAATCTAGACTCCATCGACGGACATAGTATGTAGTAATATCACAGTTCCTGCAACTTGACACGGCCTCCAACCAAATTCAGTAGAAACGGATGGCTCTGCAGTATGATATCCATCCCCATGTCGTGCCCAAGGCAAGACGAGGTGTTTTGGATAGCATTACACGATAATTAATTGTCGGCTGTTCTAGTAACTTGATCATGGTATCTCGTAAAAACAAATCATATAGTTTACCGAGAGAGTCACGGTAATCAATGCTGGTGTGGGCCAAGCGTTGGGCAATGGATGAGTGTCGAGTAGCCCGGACCGAGCGCAAGTATTAATGGGGCTTCCGGTTACGATGGTCAGTAGACACAGTGTTCCTCGCTGTTTATATCACTCAAGTCAGAAGTGTCATGGTTTAAGTAATCCCATACATAGCACGAGAAAGGCACGTTTGTCTTCTATAGATGACACTTGATTCGCGATCTGTCAATCTCAATATTTCAGTCTTCTTCCCTTGAGTCTATCCTAATAATCTACTCTCTTTTCCTCCTTTTCTTGTCGTTCTCTTTTTCTTTGCCCGGACATCCCTCCTGTCTTTGGTCCATATCGACTGCCTGTAATCGGATGCTTCCAGAGCCCATCTCGCTAGGCGCAAAACTTCATCTGTTAGCAGTTTCAAAGGAGTCAATGGGTTATTGATATCTACACAGCATAGTTATCCGCGTCACCCAGAATACGGTCCTCGAGGCAAACCGCGCAGACATACCTCTCGTACTCGGTAGCCTTGGTAGTTCCCTGGCATGGATGGCGCTCCTTGGCACGTTGGCAAGGCTGGACGGCTTGTTCTTTGAGAGGAACAACCTTGCGGCAATCTTCACAGCGTCGAGCTTTCTTGATAATGTGACACATTGTTGCTGGTGGGTTGGATTGGGAGTTGGAAAGTGTGTTGTGGTTGGGTTAGTGGTGAAAGTGTGTGTTGATGTCTGGGCTGTGTAATGTTTCTGATTGCAGATGGTGTTGCTGATGTGGTCGAGAGGAGTTGACAGAAGGTTTGGAGTCTCTTCGATTTTATACATGTTCCTGGCTATGTAAATGCATTGACCCTACTACTACGCATTCACGAGTACCGATATGGCTTTCTTGAGTTGTTCAAGTTGAGCTTTCTTGTTCAAATAATGCAATAATGATTCCGCCCGTGTGCCACTGTGCTACTGTTCAGTAACTTTGTCTCAGGCCCCTTATGCCTCGCCTGTTCAGCTCCTTGCTTTCTACCTGTTCATGTCTCTCAAAACCTATGTGTTCATTGGTTTGTCCCCTCAATGCGTGGATTGTACGTGGCCCGTGGGCGACTTGTTCAGGGGGTACCTTTGTCATTGTGTCAAGGTTCTTGGTGCGAGTAACGTCAGCCTCGAAGCTAGGATCAGGTTAGAACAAGTTGCGTGGCAGTTCAATTATTAGCTAACGACATCTTCTATTAACAGAAACGACGCGAGATAGCCGGTTGGCGTCGTCATTGCATACTCTGTCACACAATACTATTACCAGTCTCTAGTGAATGAACTACCGGCTGCTCTTAGCGACATACTTGTGACCTAGCTGTACTATTCTGTGCTAGATTGGCGAGATGTGGAGGCACAATCGTTTTCCTTCTAGGTAACCGTGTCTTTAAGGGGTACTTTAAACGGGCATTGAGCTTGGAGAAACCGCGGGGGTCACGGACTTGGTTCGTCAGAGTGACTCTTGGGCTGTAAACTACCACCAACATACCGCGTTATGATCAAGCTGGAGATTTGATCAATTCTAAACACTCCATCTGCGGTTTGTTGAGGCTCTGGGCCGCTGAGATGAGGCTTGCATCAATTAGGAAGTTTGTCAAGGCGGTGGTATATATGTAGGACAGGGAGAGTTCACTTGTTAAACTAAATCAAATTTACCAAGGAAAACAAACTAATCTACTAAGACAGCTCCCATCATTTCGATACTATCAGGTGTAATACCTACTGTATCCCATCCTTTTACAATTGGATCTACCAAGTGTGGAAAATCACGCTTCGCGTAGGCTATGGTGTATGCAGAAAACCTGGGAAACGTGCAATCCGTCCCAAGGTTTGAGTCAGTCATGGCGCGGAACCAGACTTGGCCCACACCATTCAAAGGGGGACCCCTGGCTCCTATGGCGGCCGTGTAAAAGGCATAGTTTGCGATACCCGAGTTTGAATGCACACCCCCATTGTCGTAACTGAGGTTGGCCTGATAATCATCGTAGTGGATGGGCTGGGGCGGGTTCGTCGATTCGGGATCAGCAAATGATCGCAGGTAGCGAGGGAGCCTTCTGAAAGTGACAGCTTGATGCGAGTTTACATCTAGAGAGATCCTGGGATCATGTCGACTGGGATTGCTTGCGATGCTGCCGCCACTTGCAACCCACAACTTTTTACCGATACTCGGATCGCTCGAATATCGGGCGAAGAAACCGCCGGGCGTTCCCCACAGACTCTCTCCTATTGTCCATGGACAGTCTTGGGCGTCTTCCAGCGGGTAATACTGATAGTGCTTGTACAGTATGCCAAAGACGTCGGCGAGATGCTCTGATAACGCTCCACTCTCGTCAGTGTTCTTCAGACCGCTTGTGCGCATGATGATCCCATGGGTGAGTTCATGGGCAAGAACATCCTCGGCCACGTGAAACTCATCTAATAGAGCTGGGTTTCCGCTACCTAATATAACTCGCTTGCCTGTCCAATGGGCGTTCATATAGCTGTTCCCATAGTTCATGGTGACGGCAATAGTGAATCGTTCGTCTCTGAAAAGCTTGTGACCGAATCCAGAATCGAAGAACTCAAATACTCCCGCTAGATTGTCGTGAACACTCGCCCACCGCTCTCTATCCAATGCATCTCCCCGTCCCGGGTGGCCAATCTGACCCGGTAGGGTTTCTAGGCCGCCAGCATTATGGATGAGCCGTGTCAAGTCGTTACGACGTATCTCGTATATCTCCGTGTCAATCAGGTGAGGTGCTTCGATGGCACCTATCGGTTCGGAGTTTTCAGCCCTAGACAAAAGATTGTCTCCTTGGTCGATAGTTTTAATGATACTCTCGCGGAGCTCTGCGCCAAGATTGTTGTTGTCGGCGAAGGCCGAAAGGTAACTATGTGGAATAAAGGAGCACCAAGACGACGCAGTGTCGCCGGCCATGACGGAATCCACGATTCAGTTACCACGAGAGTAAAGCAGTAACATGGAATCTAAGATGAGCAAGAGTTAAGAGACGTAGAAATGTAGCCTAATATTTGATAATGTATGACAGGACCCACTTCAAGAAGAGCAGGCTATTGCAAGGATAACAGCGTAGGTATATCACTGGTTCAAAGACCAGAGACTACATACGCCACCGTCAAAGTTTGAAGGGCACATGACGATTCTTTGGCTATTCCATTGGCTTAACCTGGAGGAATCGGAATTCGATTCCTCCGACTGATTCATATAGTCAGTAAGCTAATAACTTGAAGTGCACGAAGGCTTTGTCAAAGCAAGCATTAACACTATAACATCTCCTTTCCAGCTCTTCAAACCACCTATCTGCTTAACGTTTTATCCACTTCGTTGCCGAACACCCTACCGGGAAGAAAATAGCACCACCTGTATGTGCCCGCATGCCATATAGTCAACTTCCAAACTGGGTTTATTACCATCCGACAACGACGACGACGACGACGACGACGACTTTTGCGGCACCAGCGTACAAGAAGCAGTGGAAAACCTGATCAAGGGTCTAACAAATCCGCTAGCTAGTCAAATGAGTGATACTGAAGAGAGGTTCGTGTGCCTCACGCAAAAAGGTGACGATCCGACCTTCGCCGCCGCACCTGCCTCTCATCTCGAGTCGGATGTACCCTCCATTGTCCTTGGCCTAGGCACTGTGATTCCACGATGGAGCACCTCGTTTAGCAATCCTACCACGCTGAAGTGGTTTGTTAAAGCCGACAAATTCCCATCTACCGACGAAGCGACGGCGGCGACCGTGGCTTTCAACCAAGCCGCCGACGAGTGGAACAACGTTGCGTTCGGTGTCACCGTCTCCCAGACCATGGAAATGAAGACAGCCAACTTCAACCTGGTTTATAGAGAGAATCCGCCGAACAAACAGCGGCTTCTTGCCAAATCGTTTTTCCCACACGAATCTGACAGAGACATCGTGGTGTTCAGGTACGGTATGGACCCATCCAACCGATACATACTGAAAAATGTCTTCTTGCACGAACTGGGCCATGTTCTTGGCCTTCGGCACGAGTTTGCCATAACCGCGGAGGGGCGAGGTGCCAAGCAATTTATGTTGCCAAATACGGAGTCGGTAATGGCATATAACAGAGTGCCCACGATCCAGGAGACGGACAAGGAAGCGATTCGAGAGTTTTATAAGTTGACAAATGGGTTCGACATTGACGGAAGTCCAATCACAGACTACTCGCCGAAGCTTCGGAGCACGAACCAGAATGGTCAGGCTTAGCTTGTCCGATGTTTTATATCAAGCTGCAAGAATGGTCGAGTGGCTAATTATCATTTGGCGTCATCTTCTTCCAACTCATTGTTCTGTGCGAATGTTATACAAGTAAAGGGGACGTGATAGTCTCCGTACTAGCTCTTCGCAACAGGAGGATAACACCTCATCCGCTATCTTGTTGAAACAACTTGGAACTCCTGCTGCGGAGGTGACCGCAGTTGATATAGGGTTGCCAGTTTTCAACCGCTGGTCATGAGGGAGTGGGCGTTACTCACCAATGTACTTGTTCGACTTGAAGCTGCCTGAGCCCGCCTGAGTCTACCCTGAGCCTGCCCTGAGTTATCCTGAGTAAAAGCGGCAACATTTCACGTGCATGGGTCGTCTAGATTCGTGTCGTATAACAGCGTCACATGAAAGTGCAGGGATGATTCGGCAATTGATGCCGACGCGGAATAGCAACACACGTGCCTAGGTGTAACATGTCACTTTCCAAAGTCTCTCTGCCGACGGTTTTGCTGGTGATCCGGGACGCCGGGCCTCTAAATCACGTTGAAGTCGATGGAAGGCAAAGATCCCGGCGGTTCCAGTCCCGACCATGCTGCTATCATATATATAATGGTCCACGCTTTGCTTAGGGCAAGGCGCGTAAGACGATTACGTCGTATTAGTTGGTCTATCGCCCAGTCAGCTCTCATAGTTAGTCGTATGACCAAGGCGACTTTTTCTGCCCGTCTAACGTCAAGCTCTTGTCTACCGCTGGTTGTTCCATTTCTCCACCAACATCGGATGCACCAAAATGCACTCGCCCACAGCCAATATTCTAGGCCATCAGCCTCTTGATTCATCGTTGACCAGTGCATCCTCCAGCCCATGCCCCGTTTTGGAGATTCGGTGAGCATCCCAATTAATCAAGCCTCACCTTGAAGAAGGATGCCATGCTCTAACCTTACCATTACTAGGCTAGAGAGCGATTCCTTATTCTTCCGGGGCAGCCAATACGAGTCTACTGATCAGCTTCTCAGAGGCGTGCTGACTCTCTGTCTACAATCGCCCCTAAGGGTAGAAGATATTCACCTTCGTCTTGATGGTACATTTCGTCAATCGTACGTCTCCTTTGAGCCCTCCGCCCCCTCTCTTTGCGTCCAAGTTGAGCTAACGTTGTGGCAAGTTGGACACTAGACCCAGGTGTGGCTCATGAGAATACCATCCTCAAGCACAAATGGTCTCCCTTTGTCGTCTCACACAACACAAGCACAATTCTACCTTCCGGAAACTACGAGTGGCCTTTCGACTGTGTGGTTCCTGGTGATACACCTGAGAGCGTGGAAGGCGTCTCTGGAGCATCCATTACCTACTGCCTCAAGGCTACCATCAGTCGAGGGAAACTAGCACGACACATCTATGCTCGAAAGCAGATTCACATCATTCGTACCCTGCTCCCAGCGTCTGAAGAGTTCATGCACACGCTGAGCATCGAGAAAACCTGGGCTGACAAGATTGACTACTCAGTAGTGATGCCCACAAAGGCTGTTGCGTTTGGCGGTTGCGTCACGCTACAAATGAGATTCACGCCTCTTATTAAAGGGCTCAAACTAAACCGAATCACGGTAATGCTGATTGAGTATTGCAAGCTCTCTGTCCATAGCCGGCACTATATCTACACAAAGAAACACCAAACTCAGCGCACAGTTTGCAGCTGGAAGTTTGATGTTGCGAGAGATCAAGATTGGCAAGACAGTATTGAGGGTACTGGGCAGCAAGGCTGGATCACAACGAAACCACTCAACCTACCAAAGAGGCTCGATCAGTGCAGTCAGAGCCTGGATGTCCAGGGGATCAGGGTTCGCCACAAGATGCGTATCATCATTCCACTGCAGAATCCAGATGGACATTCTTCACAGGTAAGCATGCCGCTCTGTATATGTCAACAAACCAATGCGCTTACGTTTCAAGCTTGATCTGGCCTTTCCTCTACATGTCTTTATGTCGCCGAATACGCAGTTTGATGAGCATGGCAGCCTTCTCGAGAACTCGTCCGATTCACTCGACCTGGTTCCACCAGAATACGGCGAGCATATTCTTGATCAGCTCTATGAAGAGGACCATGGCTGGCAGGGCCCAAGAGTGCAACCGGAGTCTGCTATTCCAGCCTCCATTACCACTTCATCGAGAACTACGCCAACTCTTGTCCACGCTGAGCATGGTCGTAACCCGGATCTACCGGTCCAGCAATCTGACGACTCAGATTGTCCGCTGCACAGCTCGCCAGAAGCCTCAAGTCCAATCTCAAATGATCTACTCGACTTGACCCGAGTACCGACTTATCGAACAGCAGTCCGGACTCCTTTCCGACCACATACTCAACCAGGGGGCGTGGCGCTCCCTGGCTACGAGAGAGTAGCGGCAGACCGCGCAGAACATCGACTATCCAATCATTTTTCTCCCAGCCACGGTCGAGAATAGCGAAGACGAAGCTTGAAAAGAAAGCTGGTGTTGCGGCGCGGCTGTATTTTGGTGATTGGGAGCGCGCTGATCGAAGTACCGCAGTGCGGACCAGGCGATGGCGGGTTTGGCCATTGCTTATACATATATTAGATAGAGTAGAATATTTTTGTTTCCTCACGGAGTTTAATGAGCATGTATAGAACCCAGCATTCGCAGATGTCGCAGCCTAGGATACGCGAGGTAGACGATGTTGTCGAGGATAAAGTCTGAAGATACGCCGTGGTCGAGGGGCAGGTCAACCTCTGTCGTGGGTTACCATTTTCGGGTGCGCAGGGCCACTTGAGGCTGTTGTAGATGATGACCTCCGGGGGTCTGTGTCAACCGCGCGGTGTTTGATCTCCTTAGCGGTAATCTGGTTCAGCGGGTGCTGGCCGTGGTGTGCAGGCGCGAGATGACATTACAGACAGGCGGCCGCCAGATGATGGGCCAAGATTGGTGAAGTAATCGAGCCTGCATCAAACAACGGGATGTGTTTCAATCTATCGCGGTGCAATTGATGGCTTTATTGAGAAAGAAACTCTCGCGGTTCACGCGAGAAATTAGGTTGGTACGAAAGGCTTCAGTCCCAAAGACCCCGAAAGAGTGTTGTTGCAAATCACATCTTGGCTTCAGCGACTAAGAACTCGTTATAGACATGATGACGGCGCCACGATGATGATCGCGGTACCTGCGCTCTGGCAGACTGACGGGCCAACTATGCACTGCGCAAGAGGGTACAAGAGGGCATGCCTCGGCGACAGCGAGACATAAGCGGCAAGCTGTTATCGGACCGGCGTGTTGAGCCCAGTCGACAAGCGCCTCTGTAGGGGAGGCGGCCGTTGAGGTTAGCCCGTGTGGTGTCGGAAAGCACGGTTCTACGACAGGATGCCGATGCGAAATCAAGACCTTTGGCTGTGGCTTTTGACGTTTGGATTGCTGGAGACAAGATCTGCAAGGTCGTGTACACGTTCGCGGGTCCTTGCAGGTCTACATGTTGCAGTCACGGGCAACTCTGGGTTAGTGGAGCTGGGTCACAAGCTTGTCTTGACATGATCAAGAGCTCGGAGTGAAGAGCCTAGACGCGCAAGCTGGGCAGACTGGTCTGGGAGAAAGAGAGGCGCCGCAAGGATAACGGAGGACAAGGACGTGGATCAACATGTCAAGGTTGGCGGGTAACAAGTGTCGGTAGCAGCGAAACATCGGCGGCATCAGTGGCATCAACAGTAGCCAGCCAGAGTAATCGATGAGCCTTTGATGCTATCAGCTGGGTATACTTCCATTAATGTACGCGAGAATGACGCGCATCAAGGCGCAGTCTCGTTACCCATGGATCCTGCACAGGGTCCAACATCAAATGCGGCACAGCCGCACAGCAGATTCACACACCAGTGCGCTCGTCGCTCAAGGGCAAGGGCGAGAGCGAGGGCGAGGGCGAGGGGCTAAACAGCGGTTCAAGCGAAGCAGTGGTAGTCGCCACAGGCCCACAGGGCAAAGCAGCGACAGTATCGGAGCCGGCTGTGGACGCGGCTGTAGGCTGCATCGTGGGTCGATAGTTGCGAGAGGGACGGCGTGGGGAAAAATGATCATCTTCCGGAGTAGAAGCAGTCGTGTCAGCTTCGCCGGGCGTCGACTGGGTGTGCCGTGACGGCGACTGTGAGCTGGACGGCGTCTGGGCGGGTTCTTGAGCGTGGTGCTGGGAAGCGTTTCCATGGTGGTTCGTCGTCGGCGGCTAGACTCCGGGCACAACCTCGTTCATGCATCGCCCCAGGAGCTGTATATCCAGCAAGAGCTGTATATTCGGCGAGAGCTGTGTGGTATGTGGCATGGTGTCCCTTGGTGGTCCGGCGGGCGTGTTGTGAGGCCGCGTCTCCAGAGGCTGAGGAGGAACAGACGTCGGGCGAGGCACGATAGGAGCAGAGCCATGCAACGTTGGATGGAAAGCAGAGGTCTCAGAGGCCGGAACACGCTCGGGGCGGGGAAGATGGGGCACAAACCGAGGAGGAAATCGAACAGGTGCTGACGTTCTGCGGTTGGGGTTCAAAGGCGGGCGAGGTTGGGTCGAACGCCGACGTTGATACGAAGCTCGAACCTGCTTCTATCAGATGGGCCCCCAAGTACGCGGTGAAGAGACTCACAGCGGTGCTTCTTTGCTCTTGACAAATCAAGCACATCAAGGTGAGCTCACCAGGCCGGCCCGTGCGGCTGACAAAGTCGGATACTGGCTTCATCTGCCGGCAGCGTTGACACTATCGATGTTCTGCCGGCAGACGAGGGCGAGGTTGGGCCCGACGCCGACGATCAAACTGAGCTCGAGCCTACTTCTGTCAGATGAACCCCCAAGTCGGCGGTGAAGAGACTCACATCGATGTTTACTTGCTCTTGACAAGCCGAGCACCACCTGGTGAGCCGAGCCCGGTTCTTCTGGTTGACAAAGTCCCACACTGGCCTCAGCTGCCGGCAGCATACACACTATCGATACCCTGCCCGCACTGAAGACAGTTGATTTCCAGAATTGGGGGGTGGAGGAGGTTGAGGCGCGTTGCCGATAGTCGAAAGCATGATGAAATAATGGTGATGGAATGTTGGTGCTGGAGAGGATTCTGGAGAGGAGAATTGAGGCGCGCCCGGGGATGACGACGCGTCAGCACGTGACGATCCATTCAAGTCCAGCGGGGGGTCATTGCCCTGGTAGTACTAGAGCGACACTTGATTGTTCAACAACCCGTTCTTCAAAGCCATGCCTGGTATAGAATGATAGACATTGTATCGTAAACCAGCTATGTCGCACGTTGAACAACACTTTTTATCTGCATTGAATGCGTACATTGGTAATGTTAGCGTTATGTTTCGATGTTCTTGTCCGTCCTCAATTGTTCTAGGGTAGCTCTCCACGAAAACAAACACCACAAGGCGTGTCAAACTCAACCAGGTCGTTCCGATGATTGTCAACGTCACCAGGGTCATTCTGTGGAGCTATTAGTGCTATCAAAAGGAAAGGGAGACATCCTATCTCAAGAGATGAGTAAGAAACGACGCAGCAAACTGAGCTGAAACTGGAGATGAGAGCGCGACCCAAGACTGCTATGGTCAAACAGCTCGCTCGATTTGAGCGTTTTCAGACACTGGACCAGTGGACAACTCCGCGATGAGCTTCGTATTATACAAAGAGCCAGTCGGAAACTAAAAAAGGACAATATCAATTTTATTGTCTCTTTGCTTAATACACTCTAATAGGCGTGAAAGTGTTGGCTTGTCTTTATTCATCTTCAGACTGAAACCACTCAACCCGACTAATACCCAGAGACATCAGGCCAGGCAGTCTCAATACCCTCCTGAAGCAGCACCATGTGGTAATCTTTGAATAATTCCTCCCTCCCCTGAACCTCGTGCGGCGAGAGCCCCTTATCCAGACAATGCGCTGCCAGTAAGCCCGCGGCTTCACCGATATTCCACTCCACAGGATGCAGTCGATAGCAGCCATTAGTGATGTGTGTGGTGCCAATGTTCTTGCAGCCTGCGAGGAGGTTGGGACGCTCCAGAGGAATCAAGGCGCCCAGCGGAATCTCAAACGGGCAGCATGCAACGTCGATGTAGTTGTCGCCGCCAGTCGATGGATGCAGGTCTATGCGGTACATGCCTACTCCCACGCTGTCGGGGTAGTGTACTGCCCCCTTATCGCGCCGGACTCTGAGTGAGATGTGTTGCTCAACGACGGTAGTGATGGCCTTGATGCGACGGGACTCTCGTATGTATGGTGCCATCGCTAGACCATGCTCGGTACCCGTTATATCGCCTCGCAGACGTAGCCCAGGATAGCCTACCCCATTACCGTCAGCTCGAGGACACTCTGTCTGCAGGTAGTATAGCATGCTGTAGGACAACGAGGCGGCGGCACTGAGACGTTCCTGTAGCTGATGGTCGGCGACGTCGATGATGGGCTCCTCAAAGTAGTCAATCATGGGCCAGTTGACCAGACACACATCGGACTGGTAGGCTCCAGGTCTAAAGTTGTCGCGCGCTGCAATGCGTCGAAAGGTCCAGAGATTCATATCTCCTCCAGACCGACGCTGGTCCGCAAAAACCGACGCCGGGTCATCGTTGGGGTTTGGAGTGAACTCACGTTGGACAATCTCGAGTGTCCGTGGGTGAGGTGCCTTGAGACTGAGTAACGGCGCGCCCCAAAAGGTTGGATGACACTTGCGCCAGCAATCGTACTTGTCAGGTTTGGGGATTCTATGGTCCTCCCCTTCGATGTGATCAACTGCGAAGCAGATCGATACCGCCTGGGAGTTATGCGGCTGTGCTTCCTCGGGTGCACTGGGCTCCCCCGTATCCCTCCTGGATTCAAACCCGGTCACGTAGGCGGTGGCCGTCAAGGGCAGCAGGTCGCCCAGCTCGGTGGCATCAATGACGTATTTGGCGTGGATTGTAAAGGTATCGTGGGTCTCTAGTTGGAGGAACCTTACAGTCTGTACCACTTTCTGATCATCCATCTCACATGAGACGGGCTTGGTGCGCTTTTTGATGACGAGCTGCCCACTTCCTATATACGGCATAAGCATAGCCTCAATGACGGCCACGGCAACTCGAGGCTCATGGCATAGCTTGCTGACATGGCCAGCCCCCGGGTTAAGCTGCGGCCTCTTTATGGCCTCTTCAGTTAAAGGATAGTGGTCGCGATAGTATTGCCAGATACCATTGCGCAATGCCCGGTATGAGCGAGTGATGCCAAATTGCTCGACCCAGCAATGCTCATCTGGAGGCACGGCTTGACTGGTCAACTGTCCACCCAACCACTCATACTCTTCGGTCAAAAAGACACGACGACCTCTGCGTAGAGCCCCAAGCGCAGCAGCTACACCGCCAAGGCCGCCACCAGCAACAAGGATGTCGGTCGACAAGGTTTTGGGCAGGTAAGCTGAAGGCCCCCTTTGCCAAGGCGGCACTGTTCTGGCTCCATTCACTTGCAGATCTTCGGATGCCGCTCCAGGCTCGCTGTGGCGACTAACGTCTTTCATGCTGGTCAAACGGGCAGGATCTAAAGGAGGAAAGACTGCATCCATGGAGAAGTGAGGTTGTCAATAGATGGAAGCTATAGATACAGCACATGGACTTGCTTTTATCTTGCCAATACCATTCGATCGAGCTCATAATCAACTCGCATCAGTTTTCTTGCCGACAGTCCCCGTGAGGGGTAATATCTGACATCCCTGAATCGTTATGATCGACGCCGTGTCACATTGGGGCTTGACCAGACCCGACCCTTGTCTTTGTCTTTATCTCAGACTTTGGCTGGGAGTTACTGATGCCCCGCTCGCCTTGGCCATCAGCTACGCTCTCTTCGTCAACATCTACAGGACCTGAGCCGTGACTCCCCGAACCTTGACTCGCCGTTGTCTATCCTTCTTGTTTGACGTCTCTCGTTCAACGCTCGAGATGGCCTAGGGGGTTATATCCTGATTCGCCGCATTCACACTCCTGACTCTGATTTGCAATGTCCCAACAGAACGAAACGGACCTAGATCGGCCCTCTGATCCTAGTCAAGACCACAGAGGCAAACGCAAGCTTCCTCGAACACTGGCATCGGATTCTCGATATCCGCGGAAGAGAAGCCTGAGAGCATGCCTCGTATGTCGAGCAAGAAAGACCAAGTGCGATAACGTGCAACCGACTTGCGGTTTTTGTGCGTCCCTTGATATCCCGTGCTCATATGACGGTGTAGAAAAGGACCATTCTTCGTGAGTTTCGCTCAACTACTGGCACTGCCCATGCAAATGAGCTTATATAGTTGTCACTAGATTTGACCCTGCTAGCTTAGAGATCCTTCGGCAACTAGGCCAGATTGTAAACTCTCAAGATGATTTGTTGCATATTGTACGCTCAGTCGCTGATTCACAGTCACGATGCGTTACCTCAAACTTGTCTTCTTATAATCTGACTCATGCTCGCGTACGGGATGCTGGTGATGGCCCAGCATGGGATGCTACTGGAGTCACACAAACAGAGCAGCCGCCTTACGTCGAGAGGGACTGGTCTGGAAAGCAGCCAGAAACTTCTCCCACTGCATCTGCAAGCGTCGCTGCGGTTCGATGGTTCGGTCTCTTAGCCAACGATGCATCCCTTGAGGCTTCTCAAGAGACAGATGTGCCGCTGGGGCTCGAGGGTGGGTTTCTCGACACTTCATATGACCAGAATGAGGACGATATGACGCCTCTGCAGCGAGCTACAAGGATCATTGATGACCAGCCTTCTGCACCAGACTCAGCTGATGGAGGGACTACGCCAGCAAGCCAAATGGCAATTGTGGCTGAGGAAAGTATGTGGCAAGCACCAGAAAAGATCTGCTTACTTGACCGAGAGCAAGTCTTGTTTGAGAACTTCTTACACCGGATCTGTTCATGGGTATGTTCCATCTCGGCGGTTACAGGGCAAGTCTAGTTGCTCATGATGGCAGTTTGATCTATTCGATCCAGTCAGGACCTTCTCAACAAGGGTACCACGTCTCGCCATTCAAAATGCGGGACTGTTAAATGCCATCTTGGCGCTCTCAGGTTACCACCAATCGCTCAACGAAAGTGCTGGCCCAGAGGATGGCGTTGATCAGAACAGTGCGCTGCAGTACTACTACCGAACCCTACACTACGTCCAGAAGGCTATGCGCTATTCGACTTATCAGAATAGCCCAGAGTTGATGGCGACGACTCTCATCATCTCAACGTATGAGATGCTACGGGGATCTCGAAAAGACTGGCAACAGCACCTGAAAGGCGTCTTCTGGATTCTTCGGTCACGGCAGATCGAAGTGGAAGCCTCTAGCCTGGAGAGCACGACCTGGTGGGCATGGCTTCGTCAAGATATCTGGGTAGCCTTCCGCGAGAAGCGTAGGACCTATAGTACGTGGACACCCAAGAAAACGTACGCGCAGCTCAGCAGCCATGAGTTGGCTTCACGTACGGTCTGGATTCTTGCCCAGGTCATCAACTTTTGTGCTCTTGACTCGTCCCAAGAGGCGGATGGGACTCTGTCAGGGAGGCTTGCGTGGGCAGAGGCACTCAAGAAGATGCTTTGCGAGTGGAAATCGCACTTGACTGTCGAATTCTCTCCCATACATTCTGCTAGTCGACACGGGGCCGACGTGTTTCAGCCTTATCTGATACACCCTCAGTGCTTTGGTACTCGACCCATCTTCACGTTTGCTTCAGAAGCTGACTTTGGCGACAGGGTTAGCGATGCAGGTACATCATGTGTCTCAAATCCTTGTCTGTGCTCACGAACCTTGTCTTGGTGGTCTTGATCAGTTTGTGAAGCGTCAAAAGTTGATTCAGACCAGTATCGCGATAATCTGCGGTATTGCATTGACGCTCTCAGAAGACGCATCGACCATGTTGTCTTCGCAGTGTTTATTTATAGGTGCGCTCTCCTCAAGCGATCAAATGCAATCATCAGCCCCTGACCTATACTCGTAGCGGGAATGTTTATGCAGGGCTCCAGGCAAAGAAGTTGGGTGCTGGAGATGCTTGAATCGTGTCGAGAGAGATGCGGCTGGCCAACACCTTCGCTGGGCTCGGAGCTGGAACAAATTTGGGGTAAGACTGGAGAGCTTCTGGGTAACCTACAATGATATTCGCCATGGCTGTTGAGATGTTAACTACTTAGGGACGTTCAGAGACGTGCATATCTTGTTGTTTTTGCTTGTTGATACCCGTCTTGGGGTGTTTTGAGATTCCACGAGAGAAGCAGATGGAAAAGGCAAGACTTTTACCAGATGACCATGAGAGCTGTTTATTATCAACTTACTGTCAGGGAGCCTCCAGCAATCATCAATCTGAGAACACTACGGCGGCGTGTGGCGGCACAAGTACCCATATATGGGAGGTGTCTCGGGAAGTAACCGACACTCCCCGGTTGGTGAATCGCCAGGAACACCTTATAACGTTACGCGTTGAATGACCTTGTGCAGCCGTAAGTAAGCTGACCAGCAGCCGAGAGTCCCCGATGGAGAGTCAACCCTTGAGCTTGAACCTGACCGTGATCTGCAACCGGCATACGCCCCAAATTATGCGTAGTGCCCCAGGATGCGGAGATGTGAAAATGTGGCTGCGGCCCGGGGATGGTCACATACAACTGGAATGTCTCGACACTCAGAGGAAGCTGGAGTGTTACGGTATTTATATCCCTTCCCTTTGCTACAATTGTATTCTTGGTCCTATCTTCTCTCAGCACATGTTATACTAGAGTCAGCAAGTCGGCACGTCCGACATCACGCGACCTGGTTTGCCTTATCCGAGCAATGACAATTCACTCTGTGTTGCGGCGGATCGTCCGCAACGATGCCATCCATATCGACCCCCCTGAAGTGTACAACTGGCGTGTTCTAGCGTTGGCCGCTTCGGTAAGTGTAGCACCATAAGCCCGAGATACCCGTCTTGAAGGAAGAACTCATCAATAAGTAGGCTTGTTTTGCTGGGGCCTTGTTTGGAGTGGACGCAGGCATCATCGGTGGAGTTCTGGCCATGCCGGATTTCAGGAGGTAACTTATACCATGGGCCTATGACCCATAGACTCTTCATACTACATATCCCATAGAGGCCAAAAACTAACTGAATATCCCGTCAACAGAGAGTTTGGTCTAGATGACCGCCCGCCAAGCGCCGCAGCCGATCTATCAGGAAATCTTGTCACCACCATGCAGGCCGGTGCTGTTGCGGGAGCTCTAGTATCTAGCCCTTTTGCAGATCAAAAGGGGAGGAAGCCTGCACTGCTTGCTGTTGCCATTACGGGCTTTATTGGTGGGCTGATGCAGGCCTTTTCATATGGCCATTTCTCTGTCTTTTATATTGGACGGTAGGATCTCATCTGATACAGATTCTACAACCGCCAGCGGACGCCTCAGCTGACAGAACTATAGGTTCGTCGAAGGTATCGGTCTCGGTGCTGGGACTATGCTCGCACCTACTTACGTGTCGGAGAACTCGCCTCGCGCTATCCGTGGGTTCCTCGTTGGCTTCTTCCAGCTTCTGCTCGTTATGGGTGGTATGACGGCCTATTTCATCAACTACGGCTCTCTGCTACACCTCCCAGTAAGCCTGCCCATTACCGAAACAATTCTCTACCTGCCTTGCTCACTGAACCTTCTCATTAGGGCAAGGCTACTTGGATGGTTCCACTGGCCTGCCAGTCCATATGTCCAGCCCTATTGTTCGTCAGCATGCTTTTCTGCCCCGAGTCTCCACGATGGCTAGCCTCTCAAGATCAGTGGGAAGAGGCCAGCAGCGTACTATCTGATGTGCGAAATCTTCCAATAGAGCATCCATACGTTCAGCAGGAGCTTCTCGAGCTCCGTACCCAACTGGAACAAGAGCGAGCCGTCACGCAGGATGCGGGTTTCTGGGCACTTCAAAAGGAGTGCTGGACAATTCCTGGCAATCGGAAACGAGCGCTGTTGACTATTGAGATAATCACATTCCAGCAGTGGTCAGGGGTAAGTGAATACTGCAGTTCATCACAACTAAAGACTCCGTATTCTCCTATCAACATGGCTTCTCTCAAAGGCTCACGTAGCGTTGACAACTTCTAGACCGGTGCTATCAACTACTACGCACCAACAATCTTCAAAAGTCTTGGCCTTTCCAGTACGACCACAGCCCTCTTCGCCCAAGGGGTCTATGGGATTGTCAAGGTGGTCACATGCTTGATATTCATCTTTTTCCTAGCAGATTCTCTAGGTCGTCGTCTGTCCTTTATTTGGAGCGGCGCTTTACAGGGTATTTATATGAGCTCAGTCCATATAAGCGATACTGATTGATCATTCCAGGTTTTTGTATGTTTTTTCTTGGATTTTATCTACGGTTCGGACCAAAGATTGAGGAAGGAAATAATCCGCCTCCCGCTGGTATCGCAGCTCTCGCCATGGTATACATCTTTGCCGCAGCCTTCAATATGGGATGGGGGCCAGTATGTGAGTACAGCTGCTCTTTAGTCAAATGGATCGTTCTACTTCTGACTGGAGTCATTATTGTTGCTTTCGTATTTGCTGATACCTAACTCCAGCATGGATCTATGTGTCTGAGATCCCAACAAATCGGCTGCGAGCCTACAACGTTGCCCTGGCATCCCTTACGCACTGGCTGCACAACTTAGCCATAACGAAAGCAACGCCTGTGATGCTTCTCGCCACTCCGTATGGCACTTACTTTATCTTTGGATCCGTGAACTTTGCCATGGCAGTCGCTGCATTTTTGATCCCGGAGACCAAGGGCGTAAGTCTTTCCTGCTCACCTCGTTTTCACTTCATGCCATATTGGACAAGAAACTGACTGAGCTACCCTAATAGATTTCATTGGAACGAATGGATGAGGTGTTTGGTGTTGCCGACTTTTCCAAGGTCGAGAACGTGGGAGTCGCAGCGAAGCATGCTAAAGTCCAAGAAGATGAAGCCGAAGATGTTCTCGTGTCTAAGGTCTGACCGGGCTGATCAGATGGTGAGGGCTTTATAGGTGTACTTGATTGCCTCTAAGTAATTGAGTAACGTGATCCTGTGTATCCAGCAAGTGAGAATGCAGGGAGGATAAAAAGAGCGATGCTTAGGTCACCGATGCACAGCAAAAACGATTGATATCCGAAACTACTGGTATCAACTGCGACCGCATGACCCTGACTGAAGCACTCTGTTCTTTCAGATGTTGCGATACACTTCAACAGCTCGGGACCCAGATCATCATGTCTAAACCCTCCAAAGTTCTTCGCCTTAAGACACAGGCGTGTCCCTTTCCTTCATTTCGACCCTCTTCCAGCCACGTAATGATACATCCTTCCATCCAAGAGGCTCGCAGCTCAAAGTTCCTTTTAAGTCTTGGCATTTATTTCCCGAAAAGACCACGTACCCAAAGCCCGAGTGTACCGCATCCTCCGATGCAGTAGGCTCTGAGTTTGTGTCATTGTTGGACCGAGCACATACTCTTCCCCGCCAGTGAAGCCAGAATTTGGGTTGCCGGAAGCTGTTTTTCTCGAAATTTCTGAAGCGCCGTTGCTGTTTGACCTCGCTACCGGGTAGGTCTGTTGCTGCGATGGTTTTATCATCTGCGGGAGGGGACTGACCCTCATCACCGCTGTCGTTTCCTATGCTGTTGTGGCTGTCTTCTAGCGTATTTGCCCGTGGCTCATCGCTATCTGTTTCCTCCAAAGTCTCTTCCTCTGGGTTATAATGGTTGGCTGCTATCTCTTCAAGCTTACTGCGCCTCCCAGCAAGAATGACGGTAGCCTCCAGGATGCCCGGGAGAAACAGCTCACCAATAAGACCGTTTCCATCTTGGGTGAGACGATATATCTCAAGTCGTCGGTTGGCACCCTGCTTTCTGCTCTTCTTTCTGCGTGGGCTCTGCGTCTCTGTGTCGAGGTTGAGAGACTCAAACGCATCCGCTGCAGGGCACTTTAATTCGTAAGAACCGTATGTCTTTTTCACATCAAACTCGCTGGCTCCTTTGGAGCTAGACTGACGTGCGTTTGCCTTGTTTCTGTTGTGTACGTGGCGACTCGTAAGGAAACTTGACTCCCAGTCATTTTCCATAGCTTGGAGTTGGACTGGTCGGGCAATTGCGCTATTCGCGAGAGGGAGTATAATGGTTGATCAATGTTGATACTTGTCATCGCTTGTGGCCTTGACCAAAGAAATAGAAAGATGATGGTTCGAATGGTATCGCGTGTCTTGTTACTGTGTAAAATCAGGTGAGTAATCTTCCTACGCGTCATTCTAAGAGAATGATGATTTAACTGACGTCACTGATATGGCTGGCAGACTAACAAGTGAGCTAGTGGAGCATATTTCCAGTGCCTTTTAATCACTAGTCAATGTCTTTGGGATGGTGTGAGAAGCTTGACTCTAGTGAGATCTCTAAATAATGTTGAAGAATTAAAATCTCACCTCAGGTTTAAGCTATACGCAGTATTACTATATTAGAGAGATTTAATATAATAGTAGGTATTTATTAAAGGGAGCTATAAAAGAGAGATTAAAAGTGCCTTATTTTATTATTAAGGAAATAGCTATAAAGGCCCTTATTTATTATATATAATAAAGGGAATATAAGGGAAGCTCTACTTCCCTTATTAATAAGCTCTCTTTATCTAATAAGAGAATATAAAGAGGCTATATAGGCGCTAAACTAACTATATAGGCGCTTCTTTATTTAATATAGTT
>JAJODA010000966.1:0-52463 GCA_021730345.1 Fusarium cicatricum | reverse complement strand
GGTCACCTGTTCGAACCAGGTTTCGGGGAGCATGATTCCTTTTTTGGAACCTTTCACTTTGGTCTTCACCCGTCACGACGCATTATTGACGGGTTTATTTTTTCATACCCAGGTCTCCATTATCTGGATCCCCTGACTGATAGGGTTGCATATATAGGATAGGCTCTTGGTACATGTCACCATGAAAAGCCTTGTGAAGGACTACGTAATATATGCATCTTGTTAATAAAGATGTATCAGTATACTTTGGATTCTATAGATTCTTCCCTTCATCGTCGTCAGTTCCTTGTGCGCCTCGTTCTTGTGGCGGAGGCGCAGAACCCCAGATTGGACGCTTTTGTAGCCTATGACATTCAATTTCAAGGATCTAAGGAACCTTGAACCGCTGCCTGTGCCTTGTGCAGGGCTTAAGGCTCTCCATCACATCCAGCCTCTTACTTCCAGATATTTGCCTTCTTATTCTTCCTTCCTCATGCCCGCCCTAGGTAACCATTGTGACTAAATCTCGTTTTCAGTTTCATATCGCGCGATGGAGCCTTTGCGGACAAAGAGGGCTGCGCCCAACCCCGAGCCAAGCCCACCCAAAAGAGCGAAAAAGGCCTCATCATTCCAATACGAGCCACTTGATCATGAGAAACGGGAAATCAGGCTTTTCGAGATCGCCCCAGGGAAGCCCAATAGTAGAATAATTGGACGCCTCTTTCACGTGTCTTTGGACGAGAACCCGCACTATGAGGCCCTGAGCTACACTTGGGGGCCATCTCGGCCAAGCTACGAGATTTGCATCAACGGATACAAATCGTTTTCTGTCGGCCGCAATCTGAGGAAGGCACTGGACGATCTGCGCCTGGAAGATGAGCCTCGGGTTATCTGGAATGACGCTATCTGTATCAATCAAAGCGACAATTACGAAAAGGGATTTCAGATCAAGCTGATGCGGACGATATATGCTAGTGCACGTCTTGTCTGTGCTTGGCTTGACCATAAAGTCCAGCTCACAGACCCATCGTTCGAGGATCTTCAGCAGCTCGGCAAGGGGGTCGACATCGAGGACCATATAGATCCGTCGCACTGGTATCCAGTTGCCGACATCTTTCGGAACCCGTACTGGCGACGCCTATGGATACAACAAGAGCTGGTTCTAGCTCAAAACCTTACTGTTTACTGCCATCGTGATGTCCTCGACGGACAGCAGCTTCTGGAGTTTCAGCATCGAGTGAACGACGTCAAGTTCCAGGTTGCCAAGGTTGCTGGGCCTCTGTATCACCTTTCTCGCTACATCGACGACAATAAAGAACAAGCCCCGATGGCGCAGGTCATGAGCGGTGGAATACTCCGGGCAAAGGCTCGAGTGCTGAAGGGACGGAAAACTCACAGTCGACCAGACGGCAGCGCAACGACGTTCAAGGTCACACAGGATGTCTTGGGGGCGTCCCTGATTCACCTCTTCCTCGAGACACGTGGGCTGTATCTGTCCGAGCCCAGGGATCGATTGTATGGAATCCTGGGCCTTGTTACGGATGTTGAAGAGGAGGCTGTCAGCGTTGATTATAGCGCTTCTGTTGCCGAGGTATACTCGCAGGTCTTTCGCATATTCTTGGAAAAGTACAACAACCTCGCATTTTTGTGTTTCTCGGACAAGATCAAACCCTCGACAGCGGTTCTTCCTCGAAAAAACGGACTTCCAACCTGGATGCCCCATGCTACATTGGACTGGGGGTCTATCAACGCAAGCCGGGCTTGCGGCACTACCACAGCGAGCAACGCTTCAATCCACCCAGAGACCCTGGTACTCACCGCAGAAGGCCTACTCGTGGATACTATATCTTTCGTCAGCCCCAGGAGTGAATTTGGGTCGCTACCAATCCTAGAGTGGCTGTCGCTGATGGAGGATTATTGCCAGAGGTTGTGGCCTGATGAGACTGAACAACCGCTGTATGAGAAGGAAAACGTAATCTCTTTATTCTTCCCAGCGATAGCACAAAGCCGGTACCAATCAATGTGGAATCAAGAGAAGCCGGACGCTGAGAGGAGAGTATCTTTGCTTCGTGCCATTCGCACCGCTGCAACCAAGGCAGACGAGGAAGGGCTTAGCATGGACAGGATATTGTGTGGCGGCTACACACCAGTCAATGTTTTGTCTGCTGAAGAGAGAGAAATGTGTCTGCCGCTGACAGTTGCAATTAACCATGCGGTATTTATCGGGACTGAGGGCAGACGGCTAGGAAAACTAAACGCCCCAACCAATGTACAAGCCGGCGATCAGGTTTGGATTCTTTTTGGATGTCGGATGCCTGTGGTCCTCCGCCCAGTACCCGAAAAGAGAGGGAGGTTTGTGAATATTGGCCCGTGTATCTTTCCGGGAATGATGAGGGGGGAGGAGGTTGAGAAGAGGGACATCGGTGGAGGAGCTGGGCAGAAAGGGGCCATGGTTGAGATCGAATGACCAACAGGAGGAGGGGGTCTTATCAAAACTGCACCAGTTTATGACCAAAGATGGAGCTTACAAGAAAATTGACAACGACAAGACCAGGAGAAGTCCGAGGCTCGATTAGTGTGGATGGTTTAGTGAACAGTAATCTGACCCTCGCCATAAAGCAAGCAGATTTCTATACAACACCATGAAAACCAGCCAAACGGTTAGGCATATGCAATCTCTTGTCCAAAAACTATCAATAAAACTTGCTGCAACCTAATGATCTTACTCAACTGCCTCCATCACCCCCCTCCACTGTCGTCTCCTACAAAGCCGAGCCACCGTCCCGATTCTTGTAAGATTCTCCAAGCCTGACCTTCTTGAGTTTGTCCCTTTTAAAGCTAGAATCATCTGAAAAGATAGGCCACGAGTTGAAGTTGTAGATGTTAAACTCTGGCTGTTTCTTTTCACGTAATGACATACAAATGCCTGCTCGTTATGACTGGAGACGCTTTGGGAAACTTTGAATGATGTGATTGCTTTGGTGATGTGAGCGCAAGGCTGGGGTGACCAAGACTTATTGAAGGTTGCAAGGCTGACCAGCTGATCAGCAAGGCAGACTAGCCCGCTTCTGGGGTTGAATCTAAAGGTGGACATGATGCAGAACAGCTGGAAGAAGCGACGGCTTATCATCTCCATCATGAGCCGCCTGACACTCACTCCCGAGGCCATCATTCAAGCCCACTGCTTTGATGAATTGGTCTAGTGATTCTGGTCTTAGCAGTCGCTCAAAGCACACTTATTGCTACTTGCTTAGGGATAAAAATGAACATGTAACGGAAATACAGCTAAGCCCCCCTGACCACTGGGTCGTTTTGACATTTGTCTTTAGAGTGATATAGAGGAAGCCAAGTAGCAGTCAAGTTACAAAAAAGCAATACAGTTACAGGTCGAACCAAGACATTATCCAAAAACACGCTCTTCCAAAGCTACATGAACACCAGACCATGTTGTGTAGTACCGTTGGGTAAAACCGCAAATTCCACTCCGCCGAGGCTTGGAAACGAGAATGAAGTTGACTATAGGCCATGTCGAACCAAGATATCACAACAAATTGGAAATGCAGAAAAGTCTCGCACTCTTTCCATGAGTGTGATTCTTGCTTTGGCAGTCTTAGTATCCATAAGCTGGCCCTCGGCTGACACCGATGACGATAGAGCCCCCCCAAATCCCCTGCGAAAACCAAGTATGGTTCTCGGCTTGAATAAACTGATCCCCCACGCCCAACTGAGTCCAACGTTCACGTAAACCCTCACTTGATACCTCGGAGACCCAATCCAAGCTGGTTGGCTTCTCTGGAAGCGAAAGTAAGCGGAAACCGCTCTGACTTTCTCTCCTTCTTAAAACGAGAATCAGACAGAAATAATCTCCAGAAGTTAATAGTCGGAAAGCAACCGCAGCCTGTACTACATCTGCGCTTACACCTGGCAGAGTAAGATTCAGAGTACTTGGGAGCGTATCGAATCTCCATGAAGTCATGGGGTAGTATTGTACGGGCTCGACCAATGTCCAATAGCGGACCGAGCACATGTTAAGTCGACCCAGTCTCTGTGAGTCCACATTCCTCTTGGCCAAGAACACGGTAGTTGGCTTGGTATTACGTGGTTGCACAGGTACATGAACCGGGGCAGACCACGCCCGGCTGTATCGTTGAGAGTCTGGAGACCTGCGCATGAGAGAAACCCCTATTCCAGAAGCATGATTATCATGTAGGGAACAAGACAGCAGGCCAAGAAGTTGTTCTCCATGCATCTTCTCTGGATCATCCTGAATTTTCATTAAGGGGAGGTCAAGCTGGACCCCCCTGTTGGTGATAGCCGCCGGAGCCCCAGAACTTGGGCGAGGTTTAAGACGTAGGCTGTTGCTGAAGAAGGATGGGTGAGGTGTAAAAGCTCCAACAGTCGAAACTGTCGAAGGAAGCGAGGTGGGGTCCCAAGCAAATATCGTGTGATCATCGTACTCCTTGAGAATCTCCTCCTGCAACCGAATGAACGCCTTCTCTCCCTCACCATACAACATGGTCATGCTGAGGTCGAAGATGCCCACTAGGCAATATGCGACATCTTCTTTTCTCGTGGTTTGTCTACCAGACGCCCACGGCATCTTCTGGGCGATACTGACCTCTGAGAGGTTTCCGGTTTGCAGCGTCTCGCTGTCGATCTTGGTTCTCGCCGAGATCCTCGTTGCTAGATGAACCTTGGTGCCGATAAAGCGCCATTTTTGATCGAAAAACTTCACCTCTCGCGGTGCCAACAGCTCTTGGGGTGTCCAGCCTCGAGTAAACCAGCGACATTGCTCAAATTCGTCACCAACTGGTCCATGTCCTTGGTGATCAACGTCTTCGAGATATGCGAAGCAACATTCGGCTTCCTTGTACCATTGGAACATAGCGTTGATAGCTTCGGAGAGCTCAGCGCTGCTGGTCTTGTCTATACAGCATGTGTCGACCCAAACGTAGTTAAGGGGCTGGGAGGAATACTTGGTGACTGTTTGACAGAAGCCCAAGATCTTGGTCCATCCCGGCTTTTGTTCGAGGCCATCGCGGTCGAGGTCTTGAAACGTGACTTCCTCTGGACCCCAGGTATGGGATAGAATGGCATACGGTGGGACTTCACCATGAAAGGTTTCGAGCTTCTGAGTTTTGATGTTCAACAGGTGCATCGTCGCGATTGTGGTGCTGTGAGCTCTTTGTTGTTGGGCAGGAATGCAGAATCAGGCTGTGGCCCTGTGGGCATCAGACCTGGCAAAATAACGAGGTGAGATGAGGCTGTATTAGTCACGAACTCACGTGCAACCGTTCAATAAAAGGATCTCTCATTGAATGGAATTGGGGTTAAAGCGTTATTGAAGCTTTAACAGAAATTTAATGAAATTCTTCGTGAGTCTAGTAATAACACATTGAGCGATTTACTATCAGAGCTCGAAATTGCTACTACTACACTTCATATAAAACTATGAAGCTATCATAATTGGCCTATCAATATTGTGCTTCTATCTTCGGTGACTCGAGACCGTTTTGGTGAATTGCGAGCGCCTGTCGAAGCATAGAACATGATCTGAAGATGGCTAGTCAACCACCTGACATTCAGCATTTTGGAACGGGCGAATAAGTGCAGAGAGTAATACATGATATCATTGGTGACTAGCAGCTTCAATATGATAACAATACGAAATGGAATTGGTCTAACTGATTGTATTCACCCATGTCTGTTCCTTATCTCAATATGATTCTCGTGGTTCGTGGCTCAACTGATGGAATGTTCCCACAATCGAGCACCAACACCCTCCGCAGACGACTTGAAAACATACCCTCCCAAAATTAAACCCAAAGATGCAGGTCTGACACCAAGATGAAAACGAGCCTCGAGGCCAAGTGCCGCCCAAACCTTGGTATCATTGGACCTACAACAGGCACTTCATACTTTGCTCTCTCCCTCCGGAGCCCAGGTCGCGATCCACGCGACGGCAAAGATCAGTAGCCACATCGCCAACCAAGTGCCGCTCAGGCCAGCACCTCCGAGTCCGTCCCAAGCTGCAAAAGCACACACGAAAAGAATGACATGAATGACAAGGCAGAAGTAGAGAAAGATATCCAAGTGCAGTCGTCCCTGTAGCATGTATTAGCTCATGTTTAGGCTATGCTTGTCCGCTTTGAGGGGCAGATGGATAGAAAACTCACCACTAGCTTTCCAAACACTCTTCGCTGGCCTTCTGCCTCTCCGATCTTGGCCAAGCACCAGCTAATGAAGAAGAAGTTGAGGATCGTAAGAATAGTTCCGACGATGGCGCTGACAAGAATGGTACCGTAAGAGTTGCGGAAGATGCCGAGGATAGAAAGGAACGTGCGCAAGAAAAGAGTCAGGATCATGGAGATGCGACGGAAGAGGATGGCCTTGTTGCTGGTGCCAAGGCTGTAAGCTTGCCAGCTGAAGCTCCAGCAAGTCCGCATGTTGGGACAGTTGCGCTCCTTCCAGCTGCCAGAGCTGCCGGTCTTGACCGCGGTGGTCATGATGGGTATAGTTTGAAGTGATAAGAAACAAAGAATGTGTGTGTGTTGTGCGTATGCTATTTTCAGGACCAGCCTAGGAAAGGTAAAGAAAAAGAAGAAGAAGTTGAGTAGGTGCTGAGACCAAGGTAGTGAGTGAGTTGTGTCTTACCGAATAGATGGCGGGAAACGAAAGTAGTTATAGAATCTAGAGCTGTCTCAATTGCTCAGCTAGACTGTTGGGCGATCAGGGCATGTTGCAGGGGACGTGCTGGCTTGCTGCGGAGTTTAGTTGAAACATCTGTTGGTTGTGAGTTGAAGCACGGGGCTCAGCTACGTGCCCTGGCCAGCTCGGCGATTACCAACAAGGACTGAGCCTTACGAGTCACAGACCTTTTTATCGACCCATTGCCAAGATTCAAGGATGCGCGATGTGTTTCAAGAGATCCAGCCCTACGACCAACAAGCTCGTTTTAGCAGATCCCATGGGGGCTTGATCAAAGTATGTCGCCCTCCTATGCCCTGCGATAATCTCCCGTCAACATGCAAGTCCACTTGTTGGGCAGCATGAACACTCCGTAACTCATATTTAAGATTACCATATACGAGAATCAACCGTTGGCCGTACACCGTCCCCTGCTCTTTGTTCCACTCATGTATGTCTTTAATTAATTCTCGACTTCGTTGGTAGACAATAATTTCTGCCTTGAGACGATCCAAGGCTCGCTTGGACTTGGCCCGCGACTTTGAAACTGTACGCACTTTTTTGTATATGATGAAGAGCTAAATAGATAGTGGTGAGAAGCTTCGTCAATTCATACGCAAGAGACATACGTCGTAATTTGATTAATAGCTTATACTCCTCATATGAACTTAATCTTGAGATTGGCAGAAGAACTTCATAGAAAACGACTTTAAGCTAAGCATAGAATCCACAGTATGGTTCGACCGAACACAAGCGGCTTGATAAGGAAGCCTCATGTTCAAAATTCCATCCAATGTATATTAGTTTGTAGTGATTTCCCACTTTAAAGTACTAACAGTATTATTAAGAGCGACTATATGCTATAAACAATTCTCTCGTAAAATCTACATGGTTCCAAAACAGCCCATGGCAATATCTAAATAATAGAAACCAATTGCTCCCTAACTGCAATCTCGGCCACAGGCACTTCCTTGGCAATATCCATCTCCAGAGCGTACTTTTCCCAGATGGCCGAGTTGATGAGCTCGGCAAAGGTGTCCTCGATAACCCTGACGGTGCGGTCCACGATCTCGTCGATATCCGCCTCGGTCACGATGAAGGGCGGGCAGATCAAAAAGTGATCTCCTGCGTAGCCGTCGTAGCCACCGTTGGCGTTGAAGAGGGCAACCTCGTAGCCCTTGGACATTCCTCGCGAATGCATCTTGCCGTGCAACTCTAGGCTGGATGGGAACGGCGCTTTGGTCTGCTTGTCAATGACAAACTCAACCGCATAGAAAAGTCCCCTGCCACGAATGTCTCCGACGTATGGGTGAGACGATAATCTCTCCTTGAGTCTCTGCTCCAGGTAGTTGCCCTTGTCTCGGACGTGAGCCACCAGATTCTGCTCCTGGATGATCTGCTGCACCTTCAATCCTGCAGCTGCGGCTTGAGGATGAGCCATGTAGGTTTGGCCGTGGGCGAACGATTTGCCAGACTTTTGGAACGAATCCACGAGCTTTTTGTTGACAAGAACGGAGGAAATGGGAGCGTAGCCAGCTCCAAGACCCTTGCCGACAACGAGTAAGTCCGGAACAACGTCCTCTTGCTCCCAGGCGTGGAGAGTACCAGTGCGACCCATGCCACACATGACTTCGTCTAGAATGAGGAGAGCACCGTGTTTCTCACATACAGCCTTCATGGCGGGGAAGTAACCCTTGACTGGCATCGCGCAGCCACTGGCCTAAAACCCACAGTGAGATTAGCAACGAGGTAGAGGAGTGCAGGATAAGCAGCGGTAGACTTACACTTCCGCCAACAGTCTCGGCAACAAACGCGCAGACCTTGTTGGGTCCAACTCGCTGGAACTCGTCATCGAGCTCCTGCGCTAGACGACGAACGTAGGCCTCCTCGTCTTCTCCCTTTCGCAATCCGCGGTAGGTGCTGCATGCCGATACGCGAGACGTTGTGTCTGCGATGAGTGATACAAAGGGGTCCTTGCGGACTTTGAAGTCGCCGAGAGTCAGAACTCCGAGAGTAGCTCCGTGCCAGGCCCCAACTCTGGCGATGAAACGGGAACGCTCTGGCTGGGGGTTGACAAGGTTGGAGAAATGGGTCTTGGCCAACTTGAGCGCAACTTCAACTGCTTCGGAACCTATTATACCCGGAAACACTGATTAGAATTTCGATGTTGGGAAAGAGTCCCTCTGAGCATCATACCTGATCCGCACAGAACTGCTTTGGACATGTGTCCATGGGTAGACTGGACGAGAAAGTCGGCAAGGTCATCGGCCGACTGGGTCTTGTAGAAGCCTGGATGGCAGTACGGCACGTTGACCAGCTGATCAATGACAGCCTGCTGAACCTCCTTGTTGTCGTAACCCAGACAGGCGACTGCCGCTCCGCTCGTGGCGTCAAGAATGTTCCGGCCATCGCTGGTGTTGAGGTAGATGCCCGACGCCGACTCTACAAGAGCCGCCGGGTGCTTGTGAAAGTTCTTGTAAAGGAGACTGTTCTTTGAGCCATTGGAAGCCATATCTAGATGATATCCGGGAGTGAAAGGCCTGAGGATGTTTTTTGCCCGACATGTTTGGCTGGGAGTTACGACCATTTATATATCAAGCCGAAGCTTAGCTGGTAACACCAAGCGGCAGCTGATATTGCCCGTAATGTCGTTGCAGGCGAAGAGCCAGGAACGCAAACAGGGCATCATTGAGTGACAAGATCTGTCTCTGGTCTCCTTTTCAGGAACTCCCTGTAAAACCCGAGTTTTGTGGCGATGCTGCATCATGTTTGCCGGCGAGCCGCGTCCGAGTAAATTGGAAGTTTTGAACTAGACAAGCCGTGTCTGAACTATCAACCCAATCAACTCGTTAAACAGCTCTATAGCATGTGACGCTACGAGACTCTGCATGCGCTGTCAATCTAAAGAGGAATGGGTTCTGGTGGGCTGCAGGAGACTGTCTCAGTTCATGTCTGCGCCATCTGAGACCTCTGATGATCCCTACTGTTACCAGCATACCACTCCACCGTTCCATTGCAAGTTTCAAGCCATCGCACATCCCGGTCCTCTCCCTTTCGGGCGCTAGACACGGCACGCTATACGTCACTGTCTGGCTCGCCCTTGTTTTCTGGGAGAGTACAAGATGCAGACAGCCTCAATGGCCCTGTAGTAGCTGGTCAATCTTGTCTACTTATTTGCCCTGGCTCGACCTGTCCCCTTCATTCGCAATTGCATGCCCCATCCGGATCGACAAAGTGGATATGGACGTCCCGTCTGTGAACCAGGTCTTTGACAAGTCCGACGCCCCGACGTCCAGCCTTCGGCTTGCGTCTTTTCTCTTCCCTGGCTGTAAGCTGGCCTCTGGGGACCTTGAGGTGAAGGCATTGACCCAAGGCACGACCAATGGTGTAAGTGACTCGGCTCAGCTGTCTGAGCTTTCGGACCCAAGCTCCCCATGTACTGACGGCTCATAGCTGTTCAAAGTAAGCCGCCGAACAACCGACCCAGCGGCAGAGTCAGATGCTGCTGCGGTATTGGTCAAAGTCTACGGAGACGGGACTGAGATTACAGTTGATCGAGAAAGTAAGTCAGTCAATCTCCAAGACAAGGGATGGTCTAACACATGTCCAGAGGAACTCAGGGTTCACCAGACCCTCTCTGACAACAACCTCTCCTCGTCTCCCCTGGTTCGCTTCGCCAATGGCCATGCATATCAGTTCATGCCTGGCATCGCCTGCTCTGTCGATGACATGTCCCAGCCAAAGGTTTGGCGTGGCGTGGCCAGGGAGCTAGCTCGATGGCATGCCATCCTCCCTGTCATGGATTCGAGCGACCCGCAGAAAAGCTTCCATTTCAGGCCCAGCATCTGGTCCACAGCAAAGAAATGGCTCGACGCCATCCCGAACGACCCGAAGCGGTCAGCGGCGAACAGGGACCTACTGTGTGAGCAGTTTCAGTATGCGACAAACAAGCTGCTGTTCAACAATGAGGCACCGGGCCCTTTGGTACGCGAATAACAATGTACTTGCTTATACGGCGCTGACTGTGCCAACCTCCAGGTACTCGGACATGGTGATCTGCTTTCCGGAAACATCCTCGTGCAGGAGTTGAAAAGTAACGGCGCACCGGCTGAAGTTAGCTCTGTGCGATTCATCGATTACGAGTGAGTGTTACCAGCCCGCTTGCCTGCTTTTGCCGAGTTACTCACCGGCGCATCTGTGCAGACACGCTACATACTGTCCCCAGGCCTTTGAGCTGGCGAATCATTTCGCCGAATGGACTGGGTTCGAGTGCGACTACAACTTGCTGCCGACAAGATCGACCCGTCGTGCGTTCATTCGCGAGTATCTGCAGACGCACTCCGACATCACTCGACATCGGCAAGTCAGTGATGCCGCTGTGGATAAACTCATGGGCCAGGTAGACGCATTTCGAGGATTTCCCGGATTCTACTGGTAAGTTCCTCAATTCTGGCCAGAGAGACATCATCTGCCGGCATTTCTGTATCTGACGCATGTCTCTGCTAGGGGCCTGTGTGCGCTTATCCAGGCTGAGACATCCACCGGAACTATCGAATTCGACTACGCCGGGTATGCGGAGAAGCGGTTTGCCGAGTATTGGGCGTGGCGCCATGTGGATGGCGGAAACATCAAGACAGGAGAGGAGCTGCCCTTGAGGGAGAAGAGATGGGCACTGCCATAGATGGCTTGAATTGGCATTGGTTGATCGAGGGAGGCAGACCAGCCCCCCCCAAGGCCGATTTGGAATAGTCTCAGAATAGCCTCTCAGCCCAACTAGGGAGATAACCCGCCTTGCCCTTTTGCTTTTGCCCGACTTCTTCAGCTGACGTCAACCAAAACACGGCAGCGTCCACTTGTACGATCCCTTGTGGCATCGTGGGCGCTGAGACTCTGCAGCACCGCATAATCTAAGCACGGCATGCCGTCTTGGCAGCGATCGGCCCCAGTACCGAACCCACTAGATTGGAGCCGTCTCTGGGTTCCGTGAATTTGCTTAAATATGGGAAAGCTTTGATTGTTTTGCTGAGTCGTGGCGCCCGATCAGAGAAATCTCTCGCTCTTTCCACTTCGTACAACTTCCTCTGTATATACCGTCCTCACGTCTCCGGGCTGACCCGAATTGCCCGTCCCGTTCCCCGTTCCCCGTTTCCGTTTCTGTTTTCGTTTTTCCTGTCACATTCTCCCCTTTCACCTTGTCTTTAACCGACGATACCGGTCTGCAGGCGACCATGGCGGTGTGGAGCCTTGCCACTGGGTTCCTCACTAGTATCGGCGCTGGAGTTCTTTGGCGGTCAAGCCGAGACCTCAAGCTCTTGATCCTGCTGCGGTTCATCAGACTCCTCGGCTACGGAGGCACCACCTTTGTCCTTGCTTTGTACCTGAATGCCCTGGGGTTTCATGATACTCAGATTGGTCTTTTCATGACCTTGACGCTGATAGGCGACCTTGCCATCAGCTTTGTGCTCACTTATGTCGGTGACCGCATGGGCGTTCGATTGACCGCCATTATTGGTGCACTTTTGATGTGCGCTGGCGGTCTTGCATTCGCATGGTTGGACAACTTCTGGCTGCTCGTTCTTGCGAGTGTGATTGGTGTCATCAACCCGAGGTGAGCGGCAATACTGATGCTACGAGACAAGAGCTAACAACAACCAGCGCCAATGAGATCGACCCTTTCAAAGCCATTGAAGAGTCAGCCATTGCCCGTCTCAGCACGCCGGAAACATGCAATGAGCTGTTCGCCTGGTGGTCTATGCTGGGCATGCTCGGCACAGCCGCAAGTAACTTAATGACAGGCTACGCCATCAACGCTTTCCAAGATGCCGGCCTGAAAAAGGTGGATTGCCATCGCATCATCTTTCTTGCATATGCCGGCATGGGTGTCCTCAAGCTCATATGCTCCTTGTTCCTCAGTAAAGAGGTGGAGCACAAGGCATATGGCAAGGAACGCTGTTCCTCTCCTATGTCCAGTGACTCAAGCCAGGACTCTGATCGAGACAACACCCAGACCGAGAGTGAGCCTCTTCTCGGCCAGGACTGTCCTGACTGTCCTAGCTATGGAGCTGTTGTGGCGGCGACAGAGACATGCGAGACTCAGTCGATTGTTGCCGCAGTGACAGAGAAGAAACGCATGTTCTCTCCCGAGTCCTTTAGCTTCATGTGGAAGCTATCCCTTGCCATGGCCTTTGACTTTGTCGGGTCCGGCCTTGCGCAGATTTCGTGGATGACTTACTTCTTCAAAAGAGAGTATGATATTCCCGAGGGAGCATTGGGCTCTGCTACCTTTACAGCCGGAATCATCTCATCCGTGCTGAACCTCGCATCGTCACCCCTTGCTCGAGCTATCGGGCAGGTTCCGACCATGGTCGTCTGCCATACCATCAACTCCATTTCCTTACTTATGGTCTCAGTTCCGGGCAACAAATACGTAGCCCTCATCATTTTCATTTTCCGGATCGTCACCCGTGAACTCGATAACGCGCCTAGACAAGCATTCATCTCTGCTGGTGTTTTGGACGAGGAACGGACCTCGGCCATGGGCGTCATTAACATTGTCAAGACTGTTGGCAGCTGTCTGGGTTTGTACATGACAGGTCTGTTTGCTGGACTTAACCAGTTCTGGCTTGCCTTTATTGTGGCTGGCAGTCTCAAGCTTGTCTATAACGTCCTGATCTCGGCATTCTTCTGGAGGAGACAGACAGTGCGCGAGTAGGGCTGGGTGGAAGTGCCAGGCTGTCTACCCGAGCAAGATTGTATAAGAGGGTGGATTACTGTCGATGAATAAAAGTAATGTTTAGCTATAGATCGCCTCTAGAACACACATTCCTTGTATTACCTAGTAAAATGGCCCATTTGTACTTTTGATCACTCTCGCTGACAGACTCCACTCCCGGATTGCAGAAACACCCCGAATGTGGTCCTGCTGCTGTGTGATTGAATGTGATATCTCGCTGGCTCAAGCCAATCAGCCCATGATTGTGATGAGATGGAACAGGCTTGCGTTGTGATATTCGCATCACATACCACTCACCCGTTGGGCCGTTGCGGGCCGTCGAATGGTGAACGCTTAGACTGAGACACGCTGCAATGTTGTGAAGCTCAAAGGTTCTCATCCAGTCAACCCTGTTGAGGGGAAGGTTTTGTCTCAGCAAAGTCATCCCATCAGCAGATAACTATGACTGACTGCACCAATCCCAGAACATATCTCACCTCTGTGGCTCTGTAGAGACTCTCGACCAGTAGGATATGTTTCCACCTCCCCAGGCCAAGTCCTTGTCTCAGACAACATGGCTGGCTGAGAGCCCGTAAATGGTTTAGTCACTGGGGATCAGCGTGTGTTGTTACTGGAAAGACACAACTGTACCGTCAGCAAGAATCATATCATTCGATCTGGACTCTGGGAGACACAAGGTTGACGACCTTGTCTTGCGTTGATGTTGTTGGCGCAGCTACATGGACGATCAGAGAACATTTGAAGTGCAGAGCTCCTCAACATGTGATGCTCAATCTAGTAGTATATAAATAATATGTGTTTCTGACCCCTCACTGAAGAGAGCACCAACTCCAAGTTTCTTGTAATCTTCCACCGCCCCCCAACATACAATCCTCACCATGGATCATCTCCTCCACCTAGATACAGATGTCGTATGCTTACTCGCCAAGCTCGACTCCTACGACTACATTATCGTAGGAAGCGGCTTCGGTGGTGGCCCACTGGCTGAAGTTCTAGCACAGAGGGAAAAGAAGGTCTTGCTCATCGAACGTGGAGGAGTCATATTTTCTACACACGTTCTCAACACAGCACGTCCCTACTTCAACCGGGGCGCCAGCAACTCGCCCGAGGGCAATGAGCGTGTCTACGATGCCGTCAAGGCCAAGGTGCAATGCACCGATAACTCTGACAGCTACATTGGCGGCCCGGTCTACTGCGTCGGTGGTCGATCCAACCTCTGGGGAATCTGGACCCCTGAGATTGGTGACAACACTCTGAACGAGTACTTCCCCGAGAATATCCGCTCCTATTTGAAGGGCAAGGGCTACAAGAGGGCCTTCAACTTTATCACCGACAATTCTCAGCAGGACGTCCTCTATCCCCATGGTGATGGCAAGCACGAGGTCGGAGCCACCGAGATTGAGGCCGCTGATGCAAAGCTCAAGGCTGCCTTGCCAAGCGCACAGTTCGATATCATGCCTGTCGCCGCGCAGTTCAACGCTCCTGCGCCTTACAAGTTTGCGCAGGGTGCATACAGCACCACCTTGGCCATCATCAACCGCATGTACGCCAACGACCCGTACCTGACAGTTCTTCTCAACACCGAGGTGATTGCGGTTGATCATGTAGAAAGCAACGGCTCGTAAGTTCATCCATCTTGATACAAAGCCCAGTTACTCACATACTATTCACAGTAAAAAGGTCAACGCTCTCAAGATCCGAGACCCCAAGACCAAGACTATCAAGGACCTTGATGTTGGAAAGGCCAAGGTCATCCTTTCCGCCGGTACCATTGGCACGGCATCCATTGCGCTCAACAGTGGGCTGGGCAAGCTAAATTCGCAAGTTGGCAGAGGAATCGTCGATCACAACGTCTGCTACGTGCGGTTCGGAAAGGAAAAGGACGGAGACGTCACGAGAAAGCCTCTAAACCTCAAAACCCACATGAAGGTCGGTGGCGAAGAGTGTCTCGTCACGGTGACGATCAACGCGAACTTCTTCTTGGCTGGAAGCTCTGCAACTCTTGCCACGTCGCACTTTTACGACACAAAGGGAAAGCTCATGGCGCCTGGAAAACAGTACAAGCAGCAGGAGAACTTTGACACCATCTGCGTCCTCTTCGAGTTCGTTGGTCAGCTACAGGAAGGGAACTCGGTGCTCAACACTCCCGGCATGGACCCCGTTCTCGACATCAGACGTCCACCTATCCGGCCGGAAGTGCAGTGCGAGATGGAAACCATAGTCAAGAAGGTCAGGGACATCTTTGTCAACCCTGTACACACCGAAGGATGCGCTGATCCCGGTATCCGCCCCCAGCACCTTGGGTTCGGAGTCTTCAGCCACGAGTGCGGCACAATGCGTATGGATAGTCCCAAAGGTGATGGTGTGGTAGATGACAACCTCAAGGTCAAGGGCATTGACAACTTGTGGGTGTGCGATTTGTCTGTCTTCCCGGTCAGTCCCGAGGCGAACCCGTCCTTGACCTTGGCAGCACTCTCACTGAGGCTGGCTGATCACTTGAACGGTGATCCAGAGTGCGAGGATTATCCCAACCTCAGTTCAGGCTCTCAGTCTTAGTTGGCAGGTTTGCAGTAGGATGGTTCGATACTGCGTCTTTCGTTCACTTGGCTTTCACGAGTATAGGAACAGTTTGATAGCGCGATTCATAGGCTCATTTGAAAATTCTCCTTATATTCTCATCGTCCTTGCTTCAGCTTGCCGACGTATCGTGACATGAGTGTTAATAAGTTCACTCAAAGGCATTCTTTTACTTTTTGATAAATTTTGCCAGACCTTCCTTCAGCTGGGCATGCTGAGCCTCATATAGCTGTAACCGTTGATGCTCCCATCCACCCTCCTTGAGGAGATTCTCCCCCGGGCCAATTGCGAACTGATCGTCACCCTTGACCAATCCATCGTACATTTTATCGGTATACTCGTCCAGCGGCATGCCAATCTCACCACCGTTGACGAGATCAGCCTGGTGCTTCTCATCATGCAACTCGGTCTGCACCGCGGGCGGGAAAATCTCCACCATGCGCACATTCGAACTGCCACCCTCACGGAGCTGCTGCCGGACATTCAAGATGAAGCTGTGCAAGGCCGCTTTGGAAGCATTGTAGTTGGGCGTCCGAGTCAGAGATGGAATCAGCCCAAGGGTAGCGCTGACGTAGACGAGGTTTCCCTGCGGCTGTTTCTTGAGATGGGGCAGAAACGCAGCCGTGAGATGGACAGCAGACGTGTAATTAGTCGTGAGCTCGTCCCCCAGAACGGACAGATCCAATGTCTCTGGCTTTGAAAAGTCAAAGGGTCGCTGAATGCCCGAGTTGATGACTACGCAGTCCAAGCCCGGGTTGGCCTTGATGACAGACTCAGCAAAGGCCTTGATACCCGTCAGGTTCGTGACATCAAAGGCCACGGCGCTGGCCTTGTCCGAGCCCTGCGCCTCCACGAAAGCGTCTAATCGATCTTGACGGCGGCCGACCACTACAACTTTTGTCCCATTCGCGATGAGCTTCTCTGCAAAGGCCTTCCCAATTCCCGAGGTCGCGCCAAGCACAATGGCCTTTTTGTAGAGCGGTGCCATTGGGGGCTTGGAGGCTGAGAAAGGTGCTGTAAGAAGATCTGGTGTAGATTATGCTGGTAAAGGTTCTGATGTTTCTTGGAAAAGAAAGTCACCAAGATGAAGCTTGCTCAAAAGATGGTGTTTGATTGAGGGGTTAAGTTATCCGGGAGAGCCGATTCAGTGGCTGATGATGTCAGCTCGTGAGACTGAGACAATAACTCGATAGGAGGCGTAACGTAGCGCTCACAATTCATGAGTTGATTGTAGTATTGAGAATCGAGTCGAATAAATACCTATCGCTTAATTGGCGTGGTCAATGAGCCCGGAGTTACGAGGCTGTCTTTCTACTACTTGGTCGGATTTTGTATCGTTAACGCGAGATCGGATTTATCTCAACCAGGCGCGAAGCCGGATTTAGGCCCAGTTAAAGAAGCGAGGGAATCTGCACAGTGTAGACGCCACACATCAAGTCCCCTCCTCTCACAGTACACATGTCCACAACATCGTGGCGCAGCTGAAGCCATAGCCTTTCAGCTTGAAACGCCAACGTTTGTCAGCTGACGAGGACTTGAAGAAATTCAAATCGCGGAGTTGATCTTGATATAACTTAAGCTCACAACAAAGGTAAGGCCCAAGCTCATCTAGCGCATGCTATAAGGAGATTCAAGGAGAAACCGACGAGTCAAGTGATGCATTGAATGGCGTATCAGATTCACAGAAGGGCTCCAGCCCGTCTGAACATCATCTGAACCCTTACCCAAATAGGAGATTGAGCGCTTGGCGCGCATCCTACGGCTTCTATGTACACTCGTGATACCTAGCTGCGGCACGGGTACCTGAATTAGGAGAGAGTGATATTCTGTACTAGTTGTCTACATAGAAAAGATCACACATTATCAGCCGCCAAAAGCATTTCTGCCTCTTCTCCTCGACCCGCTCTCGGCCCGTAAAGTGCATCAAGCTGCATCAAGAGTGCATACGCCTTTGCATCTCGGCAGAAAGGATGCGCTTTTTTTTTTCATCAAAAAAGCGCTCAGAGGCGCCCTCAATGAAGAAAAGTACTTGAGTCATGATCAATCTGCGAAAAAAGCCGACAAGTTGCCCAGCCTGAGAGCTATATTGCCCAGAGAAATCCTGTGGGGAATGAGACCATCTTAAACCGCAGTCTTGGTCTGCAGCTTGCAGGGCTGTTTTCCCTTGGCACTGGCTTCGAGAACTTCCAAACTTTAACTCGGGCGTTCCTGGAACGCTCAGCGTGACCGGCGTCTTCATACGGAGGTCAGCTCCGCCGGACTTCGGGTGGCCCAGTCTCACTTCCGGGGCTTAGTCGTGGAGGCGCTTCGGAGGCTTCGGTGCTGAGCAGATTACATAGGCTGGCCTCCTAGTCGCCAATTTTAGGCACATTCGCGCTGCAAAGGGTGTGGTGTGTCTGGGTATCGTTATCCCCGCACGATAGGACCCCTGGAGATAAACGGCCAGACGATTCCAAACTGTCAGAGTGGTCCCCACGAATGGGGTCCCATGAGGGGGTCTAGAACCCCCCGGCAACTTTTGGGGTTGTGGCGTGATGCATGCTCATTGGGTTCCATTCGTTCATATCTGCGTCCCGTATGAGGCAGGGAGCCCTGGGTAATCAATGCTGCTCCTAGTGCTCTTACAATGAATCCGTTGCAGCCCCATGTAAGCCGGAAATCCAGGTGCCCTTGTCGGCCTCCATTACAGTATACCGAAGCGCCGAAGTGATGAAGTTGGTGAGCACTACGCAGATACTTAAGATGCATGAGATCCTCCCGGCTGTCAGTTCTCTATCTTGTTTACTCTGCATTCATTTCAGCGTCGCATAAGTTGCATTCTTCCTTGTTTTGCATTGTTGTTACTTGAACGCTTCTTTGCCGGCATTATCTCTCTCTACAGCATGTCATCTCTGCTTGCATTTTTCACTCTCCTGGCGGCATCTGCCCCTCAGGTTCTTGCATCATGCGCACATGGAACACATCTACATCCTCGAGCTGAGCATGGTGCTTTCGAGGCTCCCAAGTTTGGATACGATGCTGCCAAGGTACGGACTGATCTTTGCACTTCTCACCCGTCTTTCTGAGAACACAAGACTGGTGCAACACGTATGGTTTTGAAAAGAGCATCCCATACACTATGCACCAGAGGGTTTGAATATAGATAAGCTAACTGGTGTTCTAGGGTCCGGCCAACTGGCTCTGTCTTGACCCAGAAGCCAACGGCATGTGTGCTCATGGCACCCATCAGTCGCCAATCAATTTGGCCCAGGGGTCATTTAACCTCATCCCTGCTTCGGAGTTGAAACTTGACATTCCCGACTTCACCGAAGGTGCCGAGTTTGAGAACCTTGGAACGACAGTGGAAATCGTCGGCGAGGGTGGCAGCCTCGAGCTCGGTGACACATCCTACTCGTTGAAGCAGTTTCACTTCCATCTCCCCAGCGAGCACTTGGACAACGGCACTAGCATGGCCATGGAGATGCACATGGTGTGGGCAAGCGAAGACAAGGACCTTGCTGTCATCGGCGTCTTTATTGATCTCCACGATGGAACATCACCGGCCAAGAACGAGTCCGCTGGAATATATCAAAGGGAAAGGATGGAGAAGAGGCGATCTCTAGCCCCACGACCAGCAGACGTTGCTACCCCCTCCACATTGGTTGAAACGGTCCTGGGATCTGTCGACAAGATCCCGGCTCCTGGAGACACTCTTCATACGGGCCCACTAGTCATGTCCGAACTGGTTGAGCTTCTCACTTCTGGCTCCTTTCAGTCGTAAGTTTACTTCCCCAGACAGCGGAATGCATGTTGTTTACTAACTCTATCTCTCTAGATACGGTGGCTCCTTGACAACACCGCCTTGCAGCGAAGGAGTCAAGTGGCTCGTCTCCAACAGGAAGATTTCCATCAGCATCGGCGCATATCTCAAGGCCAGAGCCGTCATTCACTACAATGCACGATTTCCCCAAAACGCTCCCGGCGAGGTTAATCTCCTTGACTTGCTAGTGGATAGCACAGGCCAGCAGCACGAGGAGGACGATGACTGATCCGTTGTCGGTCGCAAACGGGCGCTAGCTGAGTTGCATTGGGTGGAGTATCGGTGTACGAGGGATTTTTCTCTACGGAATATTGCTTCATAATTAGACGATTAGAGATGTCTATAGAATTCGATCATTTCCAACTTCATTTGGCCTGCAAGGGCTGGACCTTGTGTCCCCGCTCCGAGATCCTTCCCGAGCTTCACCCCCTTTAATCCTTAATATGAGGGAGAAATGACGAGCTCGTGAGCGCCTGTGGTCCAAAGGCGCCCGGTCCCTGTACAAATGGTCCCTTAACACGCGACTTATGGACTGCTTGGGGCAGTGACAGGCGCTGTGGTCCTCAGTTCACTTCCCCAAACTTTATGTGAGACGTCGCCCGACCCCATATCTTGGCACTAGGCGTACCAGGGGAACATGGGGAGCCACATGGCATCGGCATCCCCTAACCAGTCAGGGCAATTGGGACAGTCGATCTCTGCGCGATATCGACTTCTCCCGACGCTCGTCGCCTCCCCCACTACCATCCTTACTCTGCGATGGAGCCGTTGAAGTATAGATGGTTCGATTGATCGTCTTGGCGCCTGATGCTTGGCGAACGTGTGCATCCTCGTGGAGTTGTACCACATATAACGGTGCATAACGGGGTGAGGCTTTTCTCTGATTCATGAGTCCATGTGCTGGGTTTCTTTGATCGGTCAAGTCTTGAACCCACCGAGCTACGACCTCGGGTCCAGATTGCTCGGCTTGCATCTTGGCACGGTAATAGATCAGCATCATCGTTACGACAAAGAGGGTCAAGTTGCATCGAGGGCTGCATTTGGCATGTGGTTCGCCAACGGCTAAGGCAAATGAATGACTTGCATCTAATATCACACGATTATGCTGTCACCGGTCGACATTCAGTTACGTTTTATTCCGATTGGCTGTTGCTCAACTTCGCCAAGGAGATTGATTTACGAGATGGTATTATTATCGCACTTCGTATTCCGAGAAGTTTAGACTTTTAAAACCAGTGCAAGGGTAACAGATCATCGGGAAAAGCATGAACGGATATTACCTCATGCTTCAAGTGGAGGCAAGTTTGAGAACTGCTATTCGAGGGATTTATTTCTGCCATGCACTCATTGACTGCAACAGGACTCTTTTCCATTTATAGGATTGCGAGGAAGGCATTAGTGAGAACCTTAAAGGACCAGAGTCTGTTCGGTTGTTTCAGGTATCCGAGTGAATACATCAAGCCTTGATTATCTTTGTGCCAAGCGTATCGCTCGCCTATAAGTGGTTTTCATCGTGAAAGTTTTGGAGCTCTCTTTCGGGGGACGCAGTATAGATTACACAAGCCAAAATATCAGAGCAACCAGTCTATAATTCATAGTCCGTGGTCTATCACACAGATTTGAGTCTCATGGGAAAAGACAAAGTAACTGAGGAGAATCTAGATGGCTGTTCAGAACTACAAGCTTTTGTTAAGACTCGTGGTTCATAGTCCCTTTAGCAGCGGGCTAAGGATTTCAATCGTTAATGCCTAGGGCGAGGTAAGGTCTCTCTAAGAAGCAACCTTGATTCATGCGCGTTCACTACTACGCAGCTCTCAAACGCTCAAGTTCCATGATGCAGTGAGTGCCTGCTGTCGTGGGGACTAAAGGCTGAGACCCGAGAGCAATGTATTGAATTTCGGCAGTGTAGCAGTCTGCAGCATTCGGCTATGACTCTAGCATGTATTTCAAACCTAAACCGCCAGAGTAAGTTTAAAATGATTTAAAGAGCCTATCATGACTTAGTCATCGCGGTGTCACAGAAAATCTGACGACCAGGAACTTTACATACGGAACAACACAACCATTCAGCACGTTCCCACTTATCAATGTCTTCACTGATGATTATGAATCCCTCTCACACATCCCGGCGCCAGTGATCAGGTAATGTCACGAAGCCCTTGCGTATTAGTGAAGGAAAACACACGCAGTTAGGCAGTATTCACTCTAGGGTAAAGCCACATAAAACCGAAGGAACTAGTAGACTAGCGACATCTTTCATACGCATGTCATGTAGTAAGAACTTCATTTGATTAGCTGCTGCAGTTGAGGTGATTTATTGCTAGCACTGGAAGAGCGGCTGCTCACCTTGAAGACCCGTGGGCTGGGGGATTGGCCGATATTCGACAATATCTACTTTGCAATAACACCTCAGGCTCTTCCTTTAGGCACCATTATCAAGTTGAATGCTACTTGATACATCAGGGTGATTCACAGCACAAGAAGACTCGCAATGTAGAGTTATAGAACACTCAATAACCTATGCCTATCATGCTCCGTGCTAACCTTCAGAATCGCGGCAAGAGCCCCGCGAGATATAGATGATACTCAAATTTGTGAAGAGGCCTTGGGTAATTATAGATGTTGTAATACATCAATTGCCTGTACGGGTGATGAATTTGTTGAATACTGGACCAAATTCAATGAGTACTCTTGGTGTCACAATGCGATAAGCTTAGATGGAGTTGAAGGAGGCATTGGAAGGGGACAGTGATAGAACTCAACAACGCAATACAAGTTTAGTACTTTCCCAAGACGATAAAAAAAAAGGGGGGCTTGTATAGGCACCCTTCATTTCTCTTACTCTGTTAAAGCAAACAACGTCTGGTGAGAAGCAGTTCTTTATGCCCATCAGTCTAGCTTTCACCTCGACTTTGCACGCAAGGTTTTCACATGCCAGAACGCCCAGGGACACATCAGATTTCCAGATTATCATGTCCCTTAAGTTGAATAGCGGGACGCCTGTCGTGCAAAACGGGCACCCGACGGGATGCACGTCGAAAAACTCCGGCCAGGAAACAGATCCAAAGTCGTCCCAGGCTCGCTTTCCCTCAAGGAAGTGCCTGGCCAAAGTTATTTCGCGTTGTCAGACAGGGAGACGTTTCCAAGACAGATCAGTCTCACAACTTTACAGTCGTTCTGGCCAACATATCCCCCTTTCGGAAAGTAGCATGAAAAAGGCAGAGAGTCGTGATTGAGTTGCTGGGGCTCGTTGGTTTATATAGGTTTCTCTCCCAAGAGACTGGTGTAACACGTGGTAGCCTGACTGGAATATCTTAATCCTCCTAGCAAGTAGTTATAGGAAGAAACACAACTATACAACGTAGGTTTCTCTCTGTAACTCGGGGCAGATTGTGAGCACCAGTGCTTGGTTCACCTGAAGGATGGTTCTCCCTTTTCGAGACCGAATGATCATTGACATGGGATCCGTCAGAAGCCGCTTACATTGTTCGTGGATAGGAAAACCTGTGATGCTCAGGGCTAAGAAATAATATTAAGTGAAGAGCATGTTCTCGACAAAGGCTGGAAGGCGGCCATGTCCATTTGACACTCTTGGGCTGCCATCGAAGCTTTACGCGTCGAGTAATTTCTCGGCAATAGTAGGTCGTGCAATCTGTGCAATACAAACATGACTTATCGTAGATTCTGTCTAACTTTAAAGTGCCTTTCAGTTACCAAACAGCAAGTTCTGGAATCGAATGACCAAAAGAGTGTCGAGTGCGTACTTGGTTGACATGCTTGCTTGTCACCCTGTCAACCGACTAAATGATGCAGCGTATCAACCTGGCGCAGATTGTTAATGTATGCAGATAGTTGTCAGCATTCTGACTGCCACTGACGAGCGAAGTTGACTTGAACCATAGAGAAAGATCCCACAAACAAGAAGCAGCACGACCTTGATCAAGACTGCAAGACATCATCGACAGACACATGCCAATTCTCTGGGTCAAACTAGACCTCAGAAGGTGTCTCAGATCCCGCGGCACTCGCAAGCAACATCGCCATGAGAATGCGAACCCGCGGCTGTCGACTGACTCGACCCCCAAAGCGTGAAGATCCAGATATCGCTCAAGCTATCACTTTACACCTTTTTGAATGCCGTCAAAGGTTTCAGTTACTGTTTCACATTAAGATGGTCATACTGCTGCCGACCGCCAAGTCATTTGCTCCATTAGCTAGAACTCGGAGCACTCATCGTTGAACGCCTCTCCCGACATTTCCGCCACTGCCGTAGCCGCTTAGCAATACGGGAATGAATCTCAGGTTGCTATAGAGATAATTTTTTTTTTCAAAAGTCAATTGGACGGCCACGTGTGGCAGAGCAGGTGTTTGCGGGGTACGTGCACAGATGGGTCAAGATAAAGTTTGGAGATCATTGATATCACACGAACACTCGGCTTTTCCACCTTGTTTTGTGCACAAACCTGCATCGGGACAGTTTTAAGATACTCTCCAGGAAAGGCCAAAAATAACCAGGATCCATCTTTGTAAGGATGCCAGACCCTAAGAACGACGGGTTGATACATCCGTGCCTCAACCAAGAGCATCTGGTCGAGGCTACACAAGCACCGGTCTTTGGTCAGCAGCTTCAGATAACAAGCAGAGAGTAGCGAATCTTGATAGCAGAATGATGGCGTAGAAGGTAATTTTTCTCTTAGATATTTTGTAAACTGCTGGTAGGACCGCTCTTCAAGGTCGGGGGTTTAGTGATTCTACACGACCCGATGCCTCCCACAGGTATCCAGTGTCTTTTCAATACTCAAATAAACAGATAGACTCGTGCCAGTTGTCCACCAGAACGCCATTCTCCTCAACAAGACAAGATTATAAAATAACACAAAATAAAACAGCTGTAAAAGCTAATGCCGGCAATCATGTGTGTGTGTCTGCACATGTCTCAAAAAGTTCCCAACGCCGATGCTGGCCGCCTCAATCAAAAGCACACATCCAAACAAAGGTCCCGAGCGAGCTGCCCAGGATCAAAAAGGTCAAAATACCGGCTCCCGCCCGGTCCGCTGTCGTGATCGGCTTGGGCTCCGGGTTATCGTGGGAGTCCGAGCCTGCCTTGGGATTGCCCTTGGAGATACCGCCAGTCCGGTTCGTCACCGGGGGCGCCGCATCTCCGATCAACAAGCTTGATACGGCCGCCAGCACGTTCATCTGTTCGCCAGCGCCGCTCGTCTCGTCGACTCCAGGGTCCACAAAGACTCCGTCGCTCCAGTAGAAGCCGCACACTCGACCCGACTTGCCGCCCGTGCACTGCTTGACGGCGGCCTCGGTGGACTTTTTGAGGACGGGCAGGATCTTTTCCTTTGTCTTGGGCGCAACCTGGGTGACGACCGACATCCAGCGGTGGATGTAGCCCTTGAAGGAAAGCATATCGGTCGAGCAGGCGCCTTTGCGGCCTTCGCAGGGGACTTCGTATGCGATCTGTTTGGGGAAGAAGTTCTTGAGCATCGAGTCAAGGAGCTTGTCGACTCGGTCACCCCAGACATCGGAGCCGTTGGTCTGTAAAGCGTCAGCAATCAACGCGACGACGACAAGCGTGAAGTGAGACATACATAGTTGTACATAAAGGCCGCTCCCTGGAGCAAGACACCGGCGTTGTAGGAAAAGGTAGCCTTGTTGATGTCGGTGCAGTTCTTCTCGACATGGCCACCATCGTAGACCCTCCAGTTCTCGTGATCGATGTATTGGACATCCCAAAGCCAATCCCAGGTCTCTTCGGCGTATTTGGCGTACGTTGCGTTACCGGTGTATCGTGCAAGTCGCGCTCCAATATTGAAGAAGCATCCGTTGGCAATGGCTAAAGAGAAGTGTTAGCGACCTAAGGGGGCAGCGACAAGCGGGATTCGGCAGGCACGGACTGTTCTTGTAGTTGTAACCAGCATTGGAGAAGGGAATCTGCCACCTTAGACCTCCGTTGCACTTGTTGTCGTGTCGCTGTGGTGCGGCCTGCGTCGTCCATACAGCCTGGGCGAGGGCGAGCCACTGCGGCTTGTCTTCGGGCGGGTTGGGGAACTTGTTTTCGGCGGCGAGCATGGCAGACATGCCCCAGAAACCTTGATCGTCGTTTCCGAGCGAGGCGGTGTGGTTAGCGGGCATATAGTCGAAGTTGTCGCCGGTTTGGTGCAGCATGCCCTCCATGACAACGCTGTTGTAGCTCGAGTCGCCGGTGAGCTTCCAGTAATCTGGTCGGCTGGTTTTAGTCAAGAGATCAGTCACAGCTGGCCAGAGTTTAACGCACCGATATAGGTGCCCATCATGGCTCCGCCCTCCCACCAGTAGTAGTCGCCCTTGTGTTCTGTGGGCGGGCCGGGCAGGATACCGGGGATCATGCCTGTGGTGTTTCCGTCATATTGGAGCATGAGATCGTAGGCGAGTGTTCGTGCTGAGTCCTTGATTTCCTCTGCGCGACAGTTAGTGGCCTGCTTCTGTGTTGACTCGTGTTCAACACACCTTTCGTTCCAATCTTGTAGTACTGAGCGTTGGCCGACTGGAACAACAACCCTCCCCAAAGCAGACCAGCCTGGGCCACGAGGGCCGCCGGCTTAAGGGTAAGCATGTCGTGAGAAACGAACGAGTGAATGCGATAAGAAGACGACGAGCAAAGGTAAAGTAAACAGACGAGGTCGGAGAGAAGCGAGTGACGTCGTGAGGAATAAAGCAAAGGATCTCCAAAGGCGGATTGAAGAGGGGCCGTCCGCCAAAGACGACACGGGACACGGGTATTAGGAAAGAAAGAAAAAAGGCCCAAAAGCCAAAGTTAGGTTCCAGATGCAATGCAAAGGTGAAAGGAGACAGCGGTCACAGGCACGGGGTGATGGGGAGGAGATCTACGTGAAACGGAGTTGACGGAACCCGGGGCTTTCAAAGGCGGCACGGCATCACAAGCACAACAAGCAGCAAGCACAAGGGGGAAATGGTGGCCGGTAGAGCAACGTCTTGGTACGAGCCAAGGCTCTGGGCATCGGGGCAGTGCAAGCGCGCAAGCAAAACGAGTCCCAATAACGGACATGCTTGGCAACATCTTGGCGGGAGTTGAGTGCCCCAGAATGGCTTTCTGTGCAAGACGACAAGGGAAGCCAAGTGCGAATTGACTCGCTGCCAAGACACCGTGGGACCATGGGGTTGGACGTGTCACCGTAGTTTGGGAGACATATTTGCAGGGGCCCCAGATGATCCAAGGCGAGGCCAAGTCTTGGCGAGAGCGTCACACGCAAAGAGATTGGGACCTTACAGCAAGAATAGTGGGGAGTATTGGAGGGGGGGAAATAACCAAGATTCTCACAGTCGTAGGAGGAGAGCCAGAGACAAAACAAGATGCGTTTGCGGTCGACGTGTGACGATGATCACACGTCGCCGCCGACCTCCTTGATCGACGGTCCGTTGGAGCACCGAAGAATCCGGAGAATGTCATTGGGTTCCACTGTCAGGGGCAATAAAGCTGAAGAAGTGCAGGGGGGGTTGGGTGAATACGCGCCGGGATGACCGGTACAAATGACAGGCTGGAGAACAACAGCGAAGCCGTAATAGGTACATGCTCCTCGCCACGGTTGAGGCGAAGCATGATGAGCGATTTGGGCCCAAGCTGAAATACGGGTAATCATCGCAATAGTCAAAGTCTTTCTCTACGACCGGAGAAATTGATGGATCATCACAATCAAAGCAAACAGACTAACAAGACAGATCCTCTCTCTGCCGGGTCCAGCGAGACATGAAATGAAGGGCCACGCAAGCCCCAGCAGCCGAGTCAATACCTGAAAGATACCTACAACCCACTATCTCCAACGCCGTCGCCCACAAGTCGCCCCCGAGTCCCCTACCTTATCTCATTTACGGTCGGGTCCCACGGAGGCGAGGCTGCGCTAAACTTTAATGGTGTCTCCCCCCCCCCCGGGACTCAAATTGCCCCAAAACTCCACGGGGGCCAACGAGGAGGGCCCGTTGAGCACCACAATGTGTCGGCCCCTGGTATGCTTAAATATTACCTTATTCTGCTGCCCGTCAACTGAAACGTGCATGGCGCGTCACCCAGACATGACATGGCTAAAATCAGTCCGAGTCTAATAAATCCGTAGCTGTCGCAGAAGGGGGCGAGACAGACGCTCACCTCACTGTTGACGACTGAGTCCCAGAAGGGTAAACACTCAATGCAGAAGCAAACTCGGAAACTAAACGGGTCATGGATCGGTTTTAGGGGCCAATCTTGAGGGAGAAAAACCTGGTCTGCCTGCAGCTTCCTTGGCTCTTCGCCCTGCTATTCCAAGTTGATCCAGGGGCCTCTTGGCGGTCAACGCTTGGCGCCCATCTCGTTTGCGAGGGGCTGGCCGCTTTTTTATCCCCTCCGCCCCGTCCGGCCAGTTTCGTCCAGAGAGATCACGTGCCCTTGTCCGTAGCTTCCGGCCTGTTGTCACGCGTTCAACTTTGGAGGTTGAAGGATGTGATTGGGTGAAAAAAACAGCCATGCTTTGGTACCTCAAGAGCTGAGCTGTGTACAACTGCCGAAGCATTCAGACTTCGAGGTCCATGTCCTTGTTTCCTCAATACTCGCGTCTATACTCGTCAGAACATATATAATCCATCCCCTCGCAAGTTCCTGCTCGGCAGTAGTTCTGTCCTGCCAACGAGTCCAACTCTCCCGATCATCCTTCCTGGTTCTACCCTAGGTCCAGTTCCGTCGTGGCACAGTCAGGGTTTACCAAATCATCATCAACTGCCTAGATGCATGATGCTGCTAACGCATAGCTCTCAAAGGCTTTGGCACGGAGATTGAATGAGTTGCTGTCAGAGAGGTTGCCATAACACTCCAGAGACATCGCGTTTCCCGATACTCATACTCCAGCCTCAATGGCATTCTTCTTTTCGACTTTCTTCTTTTCGACTTTCTATCGTCCACATCAGGCTCTTTCGAACTCGGGAATTTGACGTACGACCTTCAGCTGCCACTCCACGAAGATGATGACCACATATGATGGCAATCTGCCAAGATTATCAATCACGATATCAACGTTGCGACGTTCCAGCATCTTCATTGCAACCATTACGTCTGTCTTTGCAACAATCAGCTCAAGGAGGCTTTGCCATTTCGCTCTAGCCCGTTAACACTGTGTTCATCGCTTCCACCAATTCCCAAGCAAGCCACTAGGAATTTGTCGACTTTGTTAACTTCGAGTCAATGTATATCTGAGTCATTGGAACCATAGCCAACGATATCATCATAGCTCGTGATATCGAGCTGGCCGGTGGTAACCAGATCACAGCACAAAAACCCTCTCCGTTTGCTCTATTGCGATCGGCGCGATCTGTGCGCAGGACTCCCCAAGCGCAATCCAATCTCCCTGTACGCGAAAGAAGATATTGGCATCTGCATTTTCTGGGTTGCTTGTCACGTTTTCCTTCTTGAGTAGCACAGAAAGAGTAGATTAATGGCTCATATCACGAGTCCGGACCGGGCAGTTCTTTTGTACTTGGTTGCATTTATATTCAGGCTTTCGCTTTCGAGCAGTTGTTTCACCGGCAGATCAACGCTCAAAATTGAGGATATGATAATAGTCGAAATGAGTTGGCTTGGCGAAACCTGGATACGTAGTAGCCATAGAATGCTAGAGTTTTTTCTATGTTTCATGTGAGCGATGCCATGGCTAGCATCATGACGATTTCGGGTCGTTGAGTTCAAATGATCCCTCCACTACCTTTCTGGACACCTCGCTGCGCCCGGTCTATCTAAGGTAATATGACCAATCCTCAGCAGACTATTGAGAGAAGATTGGGAGATTGGATGTGGGATGATTCTTGAAATCAGGATGTGATGAGCGCTGTTGTATACAAGTACACGATTGGTTTTCCCAACACCCAAGCTTGTCTTCCCCCTGGTCCCAGTACATTCACTTGACTATAGCAGGCCAGGAACTTCCTTGCTTTTCGGTGACTCGGGTAGACTTTGTAAACTTTGACCGAGACAAAAGACTGCATAAGTCTCGAATGGTGGTCTGGAAGCAATCATCTGGCTCAGGTTCAGGTTGGATGGCTTTGTCGAATCGACAGTGCCACTTTTCGAACGCTGCAAGAGTAACATATAGGAGTCGCTGAGTCTTCTCTTTGTCGCGACTTCGGGACAAGATCTTCTCAGCAGCATCATCAACCGTTGAAAGGGTGTCGTGACCGCTAGAGAAGGGTTTTATGAGGTGCCGACGCTGTTTTGAATGATATCCAAGACGAGGTTTACCCAGATATGAATTCATAGCAGCAGGGATCGTAGCGTTCCTTTCTCCACTGGCATGGGAGATAGACTATCTCCAAGTTCAACCCTCTCGTGCTCTCGCCAATCACGAGATCGGTCTCCTTCTCCATCTTGTCGATCTCTTCTTGAATTTCCTTGCAAAGGAATGATCGATACATGAATTTGGTGACCTCTGAATGGGCGGATAATGTTTTCATGCGGCTGACTGGTTATGGGCACTCTCAAGCCCTTTCTCATGATCGTCTGTGTACCAGTTAGTCGAGATTCTGATCAGTTTGCCAATTGCCTCACACTCATCCAAACCGTTCAAGGCATACACAATGTCTTTTCTTCTAGGATTCGCAAGTTTAACAAGGATATCCCACAGGCCGCGGGGAGATTCAAGCAGCCTCTCTCTGCTTTGAATATCTCTTCAAAGCATTTCTATTCATCCGAAAGTTCTACCCAAAACACAGCCGTCACGGGCGTGCCCTAAGTACCAAGCCGTCTGACAGTCGAGCTGACATTCTACATATCAGAAACAGATATCCTTTATTAGCGAGACGAGACTCAGATTCAGTGAACAATCCCTTGGCAGTTCGCTTTGGGGAAGGAAATGCTCGTCGAAGACAATACTTCAAGTACTGCAAAGACCACCATGACCGGTTATCAGTGCCGAGAGAAAGAAAAGAGGACGACAGGTCGAGCACTCAGCGTGGATCACATTCGAAGCATACCGATCATGAAAATGCTCCGGAGGTGTCAGCATCACAAAGTAGACGAAAGTGACCCTAAAGATCTCAACCAATGTAACAGAGCTTGAGATTCGGAGTTACTAGACCATCATCTTTCTGCGGTTTCGGATGAGCCTTCAGTGGCATCGGTCTATATTTCGCTACCTCCATCAATGAGTCGTCGAATGACAAGCTTCCGTTTCCACCTATGCCAGTTCAAGCTCAAAGCAACTCGTTCTTGAGCGGATATTGCTTACAAATGGTGGCACTGAACAATCATAACAAGGAACAGCAATGGAGGTACGCATGATGACCTTATTTTGAAGATAAGTGAAGGTCGCTTATTGTCTTTTAGAAAGCATGTTCTTGACGATCTTACGCCTTATATTTGCACATTCCCCAAGTGCAACCTCTATATGTACCAGTCCCGGCACAGCTGGTTTGATAATGAACTTCTGATTTACCGTCTTCACTGGATCTGTGCGGTGTTCACCATGCGCCTACGGCTTCCGCACTCCAGAACTTTTGAGCCAGCACATCCAAGCAGATCATGGCCATGAGCTCTTTGCGAGGCAGATCTCTGTGGTACTTGAACAGTCAAAAAGACCTGTTGAATCTATTCCGTATAGTCAATGCCTTTATATACCGGGGGTGACGTTCTATCCGCTTCCAACATTCTCACAACATTTTTACCCTGAGCTTTACATTTCTACCAGAACTCTCTCTTGCGCGAGATAGCCCTAGCTTCTCTCTCATTGTTAGCTACTAACTTCTGAGCAACGGACGTCAACATTGATTTATTTAATGTCGTGCTACAGAGACATCACCCCTTTCTCCCTCCCAGACCATTTATTCCACATTTGTCTTGCTCACCATGATCTCCATTCACTCATCTGACTGGTGCCTTGAAAAAGAACCTCGAGGTCTTATGAGACAGCGCCTTTTGATTTCCATCCAATCTGATATGTCGGTTTCCTAGAACACCATTGATTTCCAGCCTGTAGAAGGTCGTATCTTCCAGCGGTCCAGTCGTCGTCGACGCTCTTGATCGGGAAATCATCCCAATCAATTCGTAAAGAACTGCTTGTCTGTGAGAAATCGCAAACAATTAAAGCAGTAGATTTCAAGAATGATTGTCCGCAAACCCAAATATCGGAACCTATTACCTAGCGTTGCAGTACGTACACCTTTTGTCTTTGGCCTGCGAAAGGTGCCCCGCTTATGGACTTCTACTCTACATCATCACAGCCAAGTCATGACAACCTTCCACATCTTGCGCCATGGGCAAGCACGTCACAAGTGAGTCGACTAGTCAACAGAAATTCAGAACTTATACTGACCGATACAGTGTTGAGAGGGGCTACCCATACCGGGATCCTCCTCTGACGGAGCTTGGGTGGCAGCAAGCAAGAGACGTTCAGAAAACTCTACTCGTACAGCCCGACCTCATACTTGTATCTCCAATGACCCGGACGATACAGACAGCGCTCATCATCTTTGGTCGTCTCCTCGACGACAGCTCTGCCACCAAAAAACCCGAGTTTCAAATCTGGCCCAATCTGCGTGAAGCCCACGATGCGATCTGCAACAAAGGAGTCGCGCGAGCGTATCTTGCAGCCAAATATCCACAGTTTGACTTTTCAGCTTGCCACGAGCAATGGGACTACCCAGCACATACTCCAGAAGCCGCTGTAGCTCGAGCCGCGAGTGTTCGGCAAGACTTGAAGCGTCTTGCTAGGTCTGGCAGATATAAAAACATTCTTCTCATCACCCATCGCGGCCTTGTTGCTTTCATGGTTCAAGGAGAAAGATTCAAGACATGCGGTATGATTGCACTGGACATCATATACGAGTGAAGCTAACCATATGCTAGAGTCCCGTTCCTATCACTTTGCTGAAGAGGACGCGGATGCGATCAGATATGGGATCAATGTTGACACAGGCCTTGAACAAGACTACGGTCCCAACATCTTGCTACCACATAAGTGAAGCTGAACATGGTCACGAGTTTGGGATGCGTCAAGGCCATTCGAAGCACCATGCGTCGGCTTCCCCAGGTTGCTTGACAAAGTTTATACCGTAATATTCTCAGGGCGGCAGTTTTTCGGGGGCACGGAGACATTCATCGGATATTGCAGTCTTGCAGCCGTCAGCACAGATTTGTTCAGAGTTATGGGCAGATACTGTGCACTATGCGCAGCTTTTAGCCCTTGATAGCCCTGTAGAGAGGCAAGCAAAAGACATGCAGCAAGAAGAGGTGTGTCAAGCAAAACGTCATCCAAAGGTCCGAGTGCGATCTGATTATCTCAGATACTGTAGCCTCTGGCGCGCCACCAACATCAATGTGACTTCAGTCGACTTGATAGCTTTTCCCGCAACATGGTTAATTAAGTATTGAGGCAATTCCTTTAGATCGAAAGAAAGAAGCGCCTCGCCTCGTAAGTGCACAAAAACCAACATGTAGTCAACCTAATAGTGTGACCCGGACACGACCAGACGGCAGCAAAGTACAGCAGTGTAACACTACCAGTCCCAGCAGGATAGAAAAACAAAACTCAAAAAAGAAGAGCCACATCTCAATCATGATGCGGTTATTATAGGAAAAGCCCGATGCGGGGGTCGAACCCGCAACCTTGAGATCGCCGACTTAAGAGTCTCACGCTCTACCGATTGAGCTAACCGGGCGTGGCTCTGATTGGTTGATGAGCGACGTTGATATTAATCAGTATATACAGCTGAATCATGGGACAATACTGCCAGACGCCACTCAAGGCTCCGCTGATCAATAAGGCTGCCAGCATGCATCTAGCATTATCACGTTCTTATCATATATCGGAACCATATCAGACTATGATAGTTATTAATCCTGGATCTGGTGAGTTTGGTGCTGCTGTTTGTTTGTGCGTTGATTAGACCCAAACCATATTGTTACTTGAGCAAACCTCGATAGTCAAAAACACAGACTGCGGCGAATAACCCATTACAAAAGAATCAGGACTACTTATATAATCAAGCGAACACTTTCTTATGAAGACGGGATCACAAAGCTTTCTGCTAAACCCCAGCCAGATTGATAATGAGGGAATGACCCTACCCTATACCATCACCATCCTTGAGAAGGTTCACAGTCGCCGGGCATGGTTTCAAGACTAGGGGAGAATAACTACTGATAAACCCTTGGGGAGTACTTCCGAAAGTTTCCCATCTCGGTTTCGTGGCTATTGCTTGTAATTTGGAATCAGGACATGACACCAACAAGGACAAGCCATTCTCGTGGATACGAGCCTCGGAATTTAGTAAAAGTCGCTGAGATCTGGGCGTTGGATCTCCACGCTCAAACTCTGGTTGTCGATAGGCTTCAGCTTCAGGGCACATGATCGTTCTCAGTCATACAAAAGAGCCCAGCCACTATTGCCCCTGGCCACTCAGCGGTGCAGATTCCCTCCATTTCCTCACATTCACAAAGGCAATCTCAGATTGACTTGGTATAAGTAACTGGTATACTGGAGAGAAAAGTTACATATCAGATCATGCAAAAAGTGGCACAACCTTATCTCAGTCCCCGGCGGCCGCCGCGATCCAAGTGTGCCCTGTGGCGCCCAAGATCAAACACGGATTCAGCTGTACGTGCTCAGACCACTTCTTATTGGGCAATATACCCATCAGGCTTAACGGAAAGCTAAAGTGTAACACTCAAAGCAGCTGTATGTGTGCCAGGTCCCATCAAGTTCCGTGCACGTCTTGTGGCCCCCCCCTGTGATCATCCACGATGAGATCTTGCGCCACGGGTGCTAGGCCCAATTAATGTGTTTGTGTAACTGAGCGTGTGCCCTGACATATGCAGGTACAAGGGACAATCACTGGCCATCTCGGCCAGGCACAGAAAGTACCGGTCGGTCCATCGCGAAGGTAGCATCCTCGGCTTCAACTCCAGCACCTCAATCCTCAGGCGTTGGCAGAATAGAGCAATATAGCGCCTCACTGGGTTTTTATTTTTCTTTCTAGGAAATTATCGCGTAATTCTGTGAAATAAATTGGAAGTTTTGAAAGTCCCAGGCTCCAGATTCTCATCGCATAAGCATTCCTGTATAAACTTTGGTGATCCATTTATTATGGAAATGACCTTGCTGTTGTCCTTGAAAGTCGGCATTATTCATCTACAAAGTCTCCACAAACGGCTGTCTTCCGCGATCTTGAAGCAATTAACGAGTGCGAGGTTAGCTCGTGGGGGCGGGCTCAGCGGGTAACCGGTAACCATCAGAAGCTGATGTTTGCGAATGCTGGTCCGGGCCACTCGGCAACTCTAACAACCAGTCGCGAAGAATATTGTCCGGGGGAGGGGCTTGCATGTCTTGGTTTCAATGCCCAATGCGGTTGAGTTTTGGCATTGGCCGTGGGTCGTGGTCACCAAAGGTGAATGATAATTCGATCGAGTACGAGGGAGCCGTAAGCCTTGATTCTCACATGGACAGAACAAACTCCCCGTGCCCGGTGTCGAGGGTCAATGATCCTGGTTGCTGGCGGCCCGAATGCCGAAAGCCTTCTTAGATCTTCCAAGTTCCGGTTTGGAAGAACTCAACAGCATATCAGGGTGTCGCAGCTGGATGAAGTCCGCTCTCTTCCGAATGGCCAGTTTGTGGGATGATGTAATGGCATGTCTCAGACTGAATTGACTCGTCAATGTAACGTCTATCTTAACTCATTGCTACTGATGGAATTGTCTACAAGATATGATCGTCAAGGGACATGTAATGCCATATTTGAAGCGCTCGAGATGGCAGCAGCAAGGAGATTGCTCTTATAGTCCTACATCAACCTGTAACGGCCTTGTATGACCAGATCCTGCGTTAAACTCACCGTTTTTGGCCGGGAGTAATTTAATGGCTTATAAATCCAAGACCACACATCGTTGAAAGAAGACTAGTGTCATCAGTCGCAACTTGCCTTGCTCGGTCAACAATGAAAGATAAACTCATAAAATGCATATACTAAGAAGAATAAAACTCCCCTTTCGGGTTCGATCTGTTGTCTGTTGGTTGACTCTCCCCACATCCTTGGTCTTGACTCCTCTGTCATCAGCCAAGTATGGACAACAGACGAATGCAGTAAACCCCCCAAAAGTCATGGCTCAACTGACCAATCAAGGTCTCTATAGCAAGACTGTGGAGTCTTGAGCATGTCAGCAAGAAACTCAAGCCTTCATGACAGAATCTTCATCACAGACCTCTCAGTGAAAGTCGTCACACACAACCCCCCGATCAACCCTAATATCATTGGCACATTGACCAGTCAAGAATGCGCCGTCACGACTGTGCAAGTATTCATATTCCCCGAGGAAAGCTAGCGGCTGCAGACTACTTCTGAACACTGATCCTTGATGAACTGCTATCCTATTTGAGCCTGCTCACCCGACCGAGCTTCTGCTAAAACCGACCACCTCCGCAGACCACGAGTTTGGTGCCCGTAGTGGACCATCTCTAGTCTAACGTCAAGTTGCGCGCGCTGCCTCGTGGTCCCCTGTTCTGCTAAACCACGACACATGTGAGACCATCAGCCACCGTAGCCGAACGGGCCGGTGTGCTAGACTCGACAACCTCTCGGCCGAGCTCCCATGGCGAGTTGTTCCTTAAAATCGGCCCAGATGAAGTCATTGCCAATAACTTCGCCTATCAATTCCGCACATAGAGCTCGATTCCGCAATTTGATGATCTACACCTATCCCCGAAACTCAAACGATCACAACGACAGGAACAGTCCCGCTAATTTTCTTGTATATGCGCATTATCTCCATAGCTAAAGTCAACTGCAACGTCCATGGAGGTGCTTGCACGGGACCTTACATTGACACAATCCAGGAGAGGCTGTCCAGTGACGCATGCCATCCGTCCACTTATACCCGGATTCCGTTATCCTGCGGTCTGGTAACCCGGTTTGCTTCTCTTCCCTTGCCATGTGATTAGAAAGGTGAGACAGAATGGCGCAGGGTCGTCACGTCAACAGTCTCAATAAAGCAACATGACAGCATTCCAGTTACCGAGTCCGGGCCAACGGGAACCTGGACCGAGCCGCTTTCTGTGCAACCTTGTTCAACTGCTTTAGGGTTCAGCCTGGCTCATTCCATGCAGGAACGTGTACGAAGAGATGAAACCGATCCATTGCGGTTACGGTTGTGTTGGGCCTTGGCATGATGGCTTCCGCCTCAGCAACCCAAATCCAGCTGCTCAAGCCAACAATGCTCTTTGTCATCATGCCCAGTTCAGTTTTCCGCATCTTACCTCTTGGGGAGAACAGGTTCGCCATCGTTATCTGCCTCCATGGACCCTTAGTCCGGATATGATACGGGTCAGAGGGGGATCGACAAACTTATAATCTTTGGTGGCATCTCGTTCCCGTTTTCGAGCCCTATACCGTTCTCTCATTTCGCGGCTAATATTCACTCCCTCAACTTCATGCACATTCTGTATACACCGCTGCAATAATGCGGTCTTCTTTCGTGGTGCTGCAGCACCTACTGCTCGCCAACTTTGCGGGCTTGTCCTGCGCTTTTCTTGGCGTCCAGGACAACAGGTTAGTTCTTGGCATTAACAATGAGTACGCAGGCGTCTGTTACACCTATGTTTCAGTATATCCAGTTCTTGTAACGGTTCCCGACTACATTACCGTCACAAAGCCCTATCGAGGGTCTGTTACAGCTTTACACACTGTTCCTCCGCAAGGCGATGAACCGGGCGTCGTCATTGTCGAGGAACCCGGCGGTTCTTCAGCGCCGGAGAATATTTTTATCCCATCTTCAGATGACAGGTCCTACGAGATCATAGTCCGTCCTTACGCAGGAACAGTTCCGATTACAGCACCAGTTACATTGGTTGTGCCCCCAACAAGTGGCCAGCCAGGCGCCTATATCATCGAGACTCCTTCTGGAGACGGAGATGTCGTTCGCGGGACACTTCAACCTCTACGTTTGGTACCTCACGACACTACCGCGTACGTGACGGTTCTCCAACCACTCACTAATACAGAAGCAACATCATACGAATTTCTCACTGTTCTTCCCAGCGGAACAGAGCGTGGTTCTGTGATCATTCAGATTCCACCATCCTCGCTCAACAGAGCGAAGCTCCAACGCCTCACACTTGAACCTGCTGAGCCAGGCGGATATGTCACCGTTATTGAGCCGGCAGATTCGACAGTTACGGCTACCTCGGTGATTCGAATCACAATCGAGGCAAGTGGCGACTCACCTGGCACAGTCATTATCCAGACACCAGTCGCGGGAGGCTTGGCACCTCTGGGCCGTATCGATCCCCAGACAAGAATTGGGCAATCTTTGTCGCCGCTAGAACTCCTCTGGAGCGAGACCATCACGCTGAAACCCGCGGAAGCCACTGGCTATATCACCATCATTGAACCAGCCGAAGGCGATGTCACGCCCACAGCCCCAATTCGAATCACTATTCCACCGACGGGTACCAAGCCTGGCACCATTCTCATTCAGACACCACCTCGTGTTAGTGGCGGTAATGAAGCCCCAGAACCTACTCTCCCTCCAGGTGCCACTCCTCCGCCGACTGGCCCCGTATCGCTTGGATCAGTCTCTTATACTACTATCACCCGAACTGTCCCCAATTCGCGTCTCGCTGGTGCCTCTGGCCAAGGATCTGGCGATGGGTCGTCGGATGATGGCACCAATAACGGCTCTCCTGGTGATGGGTCCAACGATGGCTCTTCCGAGGACGGATCGGGTAATGGCTCAGGCAACGGCTCCGGAAATAGAGTCGGCAGCAATACCGACGACGGAGACAATGATGGATCGGATGGCGCTGCTGGAATTGGCTCTGGTGATACGCCAAACGGCGCATCTGATCAAGGAAGCAACAACGACAATGCGCGGGTCTCCGAACAGAGGATCACGATTCCTCCAGAAGGCGGTAATCCTGGTACAGTTCTCGTCTTGAGACCAGAAAACTCAGGCAATCCCAAGTCAAATACACAACCAACCGGAGCGGGCAATGGCGGTGCTGACGACGATGCCTCAGCGCCTGGAGCAAACTCTGGTGGCCAAGGCTCGAGCAATGATGGGCCTTCGGGTTCTGGCTCTGGAAATAGCAACTCAGGCGGCAACGCTCCAGGAGGTAGTGGCTCTGCAAACGACAACTCCCAAGGAAATGGCTCTGGCGGAGACGGCGACAGCAATACTGGAGATAACCAAGGCTCTTCGGGTGACGGAAACTCTGGAGACAATGGTGCCTCAGGGAGCGGCGGTTCTTCAGGTGGTTCCAACAACAACGATGCGTCAGGAAACGGTGGCGCTTCAGGCAGCTCAAACAACGGCTCTGGAGGCAATCAAGATGGGGACGACAGCTCTGCAAACTCTGATGACAGAACTGGTTCCGCTGGGGATGCTTCCGGCACTGGCTCAGGAGACAACTCATCGGGAGGAAACAACTCTGGAGGAGACGGCAACTCGGGTTCCGGCTCAGGGTCAGGAGGGTCAGGCTCCGGATCGGGGTCTCAGGAGGACGACGACGGATCAGGAGGGACTGGAATTGGCGGAACCAAGGGCAATATAGGCTCTGGAGGCAACCAGTCTGGAGACGATGATGGCACCCCTGGCACTGACTCTGGCTCAGGAGCCAATGGATCAGGATCAGGATCGGGAGGCGATTCTGGTGGTAACGGCTCAGGCTCAGGATCTGGGTCTGGAGACAACAATTCTGGCTCTGGCTCTGCCTCTGATAACTCTGGTTCTGGGTCGGGCTCAGGATCAGGTTCCAGTGGCAACGGTCCCGGAAACAATGGTTCGGGCTCAGGCTCTGGCTCAGGCTCAAGCTCAGGTTCGGGAGACAACTCTGGGGGCAACAACAACGGTAGCGGCTCTGACTCGGGATCAGGCTCGGGCTTAGGAGATAACCCTTCTGGTTCTGGGTCTAGTTCAGGTTCAGGCTCTGGTTCAGGCTCGGGCTCTGGAGGCAACAACTCGGGCAATGGATCTGGTTCAGGGTCGGGAGGTGGTTCTGGTGGCAACAGTTCGGGCTCGGGGTCCGGATCAGGATCAGGATCAGGCAATAACTCTGGGGGCAACAACAACGGCAACGACTCAGGATCTGGAGACGGTCCCTCCAACTCAGGACAAGGAGGAAATGGCAGCGGAGCAGAAGCAAGCTCCAGGACCCGAACCAGAAACCCTGGTGCAACCGTCAGTGGCACTTCGCCGGGGGAAAAGTATAACCCTGACGCACCTGACGATGAAGGTGGAAGCGGAAGAGGCAATGGATCTGGATCTGGATCTGGCTCAGGAAGTAATGGAAGTGATGGTGGATCCGGCTCTTCCAAAGGTAACGGCTCAGGATCCAACGGTAATGACGATGGGTCTGGCTCAGGCTCGGGAGGAAATGGAGATGGTGGCAGCGGATCTGGAACCGGCAATAATGGTTCATCAGGGGGCAGCGGGTCAGGCAGCGGTGATGGGTCTGGAGGCAATGGGTCTTCAGGAGGTGGTTCTGGCTCCGGTTCCGGCTCTGGCTCTGGAGGAAACAACTCGGGATCTGGGTCTGGGTCTGGTGGTGACAACTCTGGCAATGAGTCTGGTTCAGGATCGGGATCGGGAGGCAATTCTGGAGGTAACGGTTCAGGCTCAGGCTCAGGGTCTGGATCTGGATCTGACGACAATGGTTCGTTGGGTGGAGGAGGCAGCGGCAGCGGCAGCGGCTCCTCGGGTGGAAGTGGAAGCGGATCTGGAGGCAGTTCCTCTGGCGGAAGCGGCAACAACTCTGGAGGAGGCGGCTCTGGAAGCAACTCCGGAGACCCCAACAGCTCCAAGATTGATGCCTCGAGAAGCACGGCCTCATCAAGGACTGCCACGCCCGTACGACCTCCTATTCGGGTTCCAAGTGTTCGCACTCGGACCACGGACTATACGACCACATCCGGCGGCAGGACTGTCGTTGTTGCTACAGTGATCCTCGAGACTGTTGGCAGCGGCTCCTCCAGGAGCACACCCGCAGACAGGACTAACACTAACACTGGAGCCGCCAACTCGCGAAGCAGCAACACTGCGATCGCTGGTGGAATCAACTCGACTCCAGGAAGTCGTACTACGACTACTCGTGGAGCCAACTCGGGTGCATCTAGTAGCAACAACTCTGCTGCAGGCCAAGGATCCAGAACTACGTCGTCTGGTCTAGCAAACGGCGGTACTGTTTCTTCACAACAGTCTCGCGGCAACTCCAACTCGGCATCATCCTCTGGTAGGCCTCTAGGTCAGGCTGGATCATCTTCTACTTCAGCATCAGTCGCCGCGGGCAATAGACAGACTTCTACACAACGGTCTGCGACTGTTGGCGCTGGATCGTCAACCAGTTCAGGCTTCTCAACTGGTACGCAAATCCGCACTGGTCTTAGCGGATCAGGTACCACTACTAGTAGTAGATCTGGTGCATCTGGTAGCCAGACCACATCAACGCGTCGAACTGGTCAATCTTCGGGAGCTAGTGCTTTCCCTGAAGGTAACAGCTCTAGTAAAACGTCACGCAGCAACGGAGCAAAGACCAATTCTGCAACTGCAGCTGCACAATCTTCGGGCTCAGCCACTAGGGAAGGTTCGTCGCCCAGCAGCTCCCCTCAGCTAGGAAACGGATCGAGATCTACTACCGCAACGACATCTACTGGTGCAAATACCAACTCTGCCAGTGGCTCGGCGCAAGGAAGCGCCAGCTCTCGGTCTCGTACGGCAACGGGTTCATCTGGTTCCAATACCAATTTGCCGAATAACACTGCACAAGGAAGCGGTTCTCGGTCTAATACGGCAACAAGATCAGCTGGTTCCAATAACAGCTCGCCTAATAGTTCAGCACAGGGAGGAACTGGCTCTCGAACTACTACCGCAAGAGGTTCCAGCACCAACTCACCCAGTCGCTCTCCTACAGTCATTCCTGAGGACGTGGTACGGACCTCTCGTACTTCAACCTTCGGCACCGCATCTACTGCCCGGGGCCAGAGCGGTACTGGTCAGTCTAGTAGTACCCGTCAGTCTAGCCGGTCAACTGCGTCAGGCTCAAGCCGTACTTCTGGTTCTGGCTCTTCATCATCCTCGGGCCGTGCTTCTGCAGCAAACCCCGACAGCAGAACCCTCTCATCTACCTCAACTCGTGGGACTGCAAGCTCTTCGACCAATAGTCCCTCTGGTCCACGCACATCTGGCGCTGGAGGTAGCAGCAGCTCATCACGATCAGTCACTGGTACTGCTGCCACAGCTTCTGCACGAACAGGAACAGCATCCACCGTAACCAGTGGCTCTGGCGTGCCAGTCAATACCAGAGTTGGCCAAGGCAGTACAGCATCTACTAGTGGAAGATCTTCATCTACAACGGCGTCCCGGGCGGGCTCGTCAGCTGCAAATGCTTCCTCGCAACAGGGAAACAGCGCAAGCAGTTCATCTACTTCGTCAAATGCTAACTCGGCGACTCAACCCTCCACACGAGCTAGCTCGGTTTCTTCTGCGGGCAATGAGGGAGGCGCTGGAGCAGGAGGAGGGTCATCTAGTAGGACTACAGCAACTGATAACGCGAGCAACAACGCGAGCAACAGCGAAAGCAACAGCGAAAGCAACAGCGAAAGCGGCTCACCTACCTTGTCAAATGTCAACTCGGCGACTCGATCCTCTACACAAACTACCTCGGGTTCTTCAGCCGGAGCTGGCACTGGAGTAGGAGCAAGGTCATCTAGTACGACTATAGCAGCCGGTATCGCAAGCAACACTGAAAGCGGTTCCTCGGCTACTTCACCTGTGGGCGGTGCAGCCTCATCGAATACCGCCTCTGGCGCCGGAGATCCTAGTGGGATCGTTTCACCCAAAGATGATGCAGTGACTGGAGCCCCGTCTGATACCACAACTGGTGATGGCGACTCTGCTTCCGAGTCTTTGACAGAGGATGAAACCAGTTTCATCTCGCCAAATATGCCTGTGCCAACTGGTGTCTCGTCGGACGACAAAACTGGCAGTGCTTCAGACTCTACCGCTACTACAGAACTTACGGAGAGCGAGACCACACCCGACGCGTCTGCTGAAGATGACACCTCTTTCGTTACTCCAAACATGCCCGTCCCGACTGTTCGTGCCTCAGTTTCTACTATGGTAACCCTCAGAAGGAGCGAGAGTGCATCTGACGCATCAACGGATGGTGGCATTTCTTTCCTTACACCCCAGATGCCTGTACCGACTGATGCTCTCTCCGGTGCCACGACTGGTGACACGACAGATTCTGCCACGTCCGGAGTTGGTTCATCTGATGGCTCGTTGCCAAGCACCCAGACCGAGGACGGTGATACTTCTACAGTTGTATCATCAGATGCCGACGCCGCATCAGGGGCCGGTTCCTCAGACACCACAGCAACTGATGCCCCCGAAGTCAGCAAAACATCATCTACCAGTCGCTCTTCAGTGACGGCCGAGGACAATACGTCGCTCGTCCCGCCCAAGGTTGGGGCTGCTTCAGATACACAGTCCACTGACGCCGCCACTGGAGATGTTCCGGCCTCTGCTTCCACAGATTCTGTAGAGTCTACTTCACACGACACAACTGCTAGTGGAACTGATGCGTCGAATTCCGCCCGCTCTACTGACGCTGCTACTGAAGACGCTCAAGCCACTGCTCCCACAGACTCTGCTTCCACAGATTCCGCAAATTCTGCTTCAGACGGCTCAACCACCAGTGGAACTGATGCATCGAATTCCGCCCTCTCTACTGGTGTGGCATCTGATGGATCATTCGAGACAGCCACTGGAGTTGATAGCCAATCTACTGCTTCCGCAGGCTCTGGGCCATCTGCATCTGGCAACGACAGTGGCTCTGGAAGCGGAACTGTCGATTCTGCGTCGGCATCGGGAGGTCCATCTGAATCTGACTCCCCGACTGGAGCCAATTCTTCATCTGAAGCCGCCTCTGAAACTGATGGTGGGACTCAAACCTCAACAACGGCATCTCCTACTGCCTCTCCATCGGCTGCTGACCCTCAAGTCTCCGAGGCAGGCGTTTCTGGCACTGGAAGCACAAACTCTGACACTGATACTTCCTCCAACACAGCATCTGGCTCTGAAACCAGCACAGATACTGAAAGTCAAACTGATACTAGTTCGGGTGCCACGGAGACCTCGTCCGACGGCTCTTCTCAAGCCCCGGGAGCAGTTAGCACCGAGTCAGGCAGCCAGGCTACGCCTGTTTCCGACGAGGACTCCTCTTCTACTGCTACATCAGAAGCTACAGGTGACCCAGCTTTCACCACGCCAAAGGTGGGAGCAGTTTCTAGAGACTCATCTTCAGAAACTGGCACAGGGAGTGAAAGTGGCACGGCGAGTGACGCTTCTGCCACGGGAGCAGCAGGGGGCCTCCCCAACGGAGCCTCTTCTACCAGTGATGATGCCCAATCAGCTTCTGCCTCCTCAGACTCTGCTGATGGAGCTGCTGGACCCGGCGCTGGATCGCAGACAACATCGCGATCCGGAACTGATACCACTACATCAACTGGTCAAGATGCCTCGGGCGCGTCGGCTACAGACTCAGGGGCTGGCTCCGAGAGTAGCGCGCAAGAGAGCTCACAGTCCGAGACAGAGACTGAATCTGTCACTGGCACTGGCCAAGACTCGTCAAACACGCGTTCTACGAGCACTAACACGGCCGCTTCTGCCGGCAATTCTGAGCAAACCTCAGCTTCTGACGGTGTATCTGGCACCGTTAGAGAACAGGGTGCTGCCGGCGGATCGTCTACCAGAACGGACTCAGCAACTTCTCGAACAGGAACACCATCAAGTTCCGCAGCTGAAGAGAGTGAGTCAGATGGGGCAGCTTCTGCAACTGGAACTGGTGCTCAAGGGGCGTCAGGATCTGGTGCTGCCGGGACTCAGAGTGCAACTGGAGCATCATCCGAATCCGATACAGGCTCGGCAGCTTCCCAGACCGAAACATCAACAGATTCAGCAGCGTCTGCGGGCGGTGCTGGGTCAGGAGCTTCTTCATCTGGCAACAACCCAGCTGCGTCACCAACTAGGTCAGAAGAAGCCTCCACGTCGGAGACAGACATTGATCAGGCTGCGCCTAATACGCCTTGGACCGGCGCAGGCTCGGCAGCTTCTTCTGAAGAAACGAGCTCGAATGCTGCAGGGCCAGGAAGTTCCTCAACGGCCGTCGGTGCTGGAGGTCCAGGAGCGTCAGGATCCGGCACAGCTACTGCTACCGGCAATGACGATTCATCTACTGACTCGGCAAGTTCGACTAGGTCTTCAAGCTCACAAGACACTGCCACCGCGTCTAATTCTTCTGCTTCGACCAGTGGCTCGCAAGGTTCATCGGATACTGGATTGGTAGACCCAGCCACTAGAGTGGCTGGACAGAGCTCAACTACAACTTCTGGCGGTGCTGGAGGTCCAGGAGTGTCAGAATCCGGCACAGCTACTTCTACCGGCAATGACGATTCATCTGCTGACTCGTCAAGTTCGACTATGTCTCCAAGTTCACAAGACACTGCTATAGCGTCTGATCCTTCTATTTCAGCCAGTGACTCCCGGGATTCATCGGATACTGAAATCGTAGACCCAGCCACTAGAGTGACTGGACGGAGCTCAACTACAAGGTCTGGCGATGCTGCTGCCTCAGACACTCAGTCGGGCGATCAGCAATCGTCCTCGGACACAACAACAGCCTCGGACACAACAACAGCCTCGAACACTAGGTCGATAACTTCAGACGCCGAGCCAGCATCCAGTACAGACCCAGCTGGACAAGGTACAGCCGACCCTCAAGGCACTGAAGGCTCAGCATCCGCATCCAGGGCACCCTCCTCTGCGACTGGCCTTTCAGATGCTTCGGAAACCGACTCGGGTACTTCGATATCCTCTTTGTCCAGTGCTGCTTCACCTGGCGCCCCGAGTCCCTCTGGTGTTTCTACCGAGTCAACAGACTCCGGTTCAGTGAGCTCGCCCACTTCTGCAGCGACTTCTGCAGCGACTTCTGCATCAGCGGACGATGCCGGCAGCTCGACCGAGACCACAGACACCTCGATAGAGACTGCGGATTCCAGCACCGAAACCAGCGAGACAGTTGGCGATGATTCTTCCACAACGTCCGACGAATTGTCAGAGACAGGGTCTTCTGACATAACCGCCTCTTCTGAAATAACCGCCTCTTCAGAGGAGAGCGTACCCTCAGGGGCTAATACAAGAATCGTTGTGCCAGACAGCGAGACATCAGGCAGCACTTCTGTCTCCAACACGTCCTCTGATAACACGTCTCAAGATAGTACCTTGACCACAAGCACGAGTGAAGTCCCCAGTACGTCAACAACTACAACCTCAACCACCACCAGCGAAGAGTCTACTACTAGCAGCTCGATCGCAACCACGAGCACGACGACAGGCTCATCAACTAGCACTGCATCCACTACGGCCCCAGACAGCAGCACGTCGACAAGCACAGCCAGCACTACAAGCACCACCTCATCACTCTCGACAACTACCAGTAGCTCGATCAGTACCACCAGCACTACAAGCACTATATTATCACCCTCGACGACCACTAGTAGCTCGATCAGTGCCGCCAGCACTACTACTACGACTACCACCACCATCGCTGCAGCAGCGCCTGTTGTCAGCAGCTCCACGAGCCAGAGCACGACAACGACGACGACGACAACAACTTCACTCACTGGAATGCCCACATTCGACTGCGACAGATTCAACTACGTCGTCGGCGGTCTCCTGGGCCAGGTCCTCTCTAAGAACAACATGAACGACGGTAGTAGCACCATCATCTCATCCAACGTCGGCCCCGGCCTTATCACTGCCATCGGCTTCAACAGGCTGGACAACTACATCTACGGCATTGCCAACCTCCCGCTGCTCGAGTCCGTCGTCGGGGCCGTCGGCGGTCTTCTTACCGGCTCCACGCCCAAGTCGACCCTCATCCGTATCGCAAAGAACGGTAATTGGGAGCGTCTCCCCCTCGAGCTCGACACCCAGGTCATCACCATTGGCGACGTCGACAACCAGGGCCGCTTCTGGGTCTCCGAGAGCGGTAAGAAATGGTGGTCCATCGATGTCAAGCCCGGATCTGCCACGTACGCCAAGGTCCTAAACAGCGGAACGTCGTCGACAACCGTCCCATTGTCTGCGACCCAGCTCATCACCGGCATCAACGACTGGGCCTACGTTCCTGGAGACGGCGACTGGCTGTACTCGGTGCAAATGTCCCTTGTCCAGACCAACCTGTTGCGCACAAACATCGTGCGGTGGAGCTTGACGACGCATAAGTGGGAGCGTTACCGAACGTACCCCAACCTCTTGTTGGGACTGACTAATCTGGCATGGGGTGTTGTGGTCGGAGGAGCCGGCGACGCTTTGTATGCTCAGGAGACTGTGCTGGGCGGCACGTACAAGTTCTCGCTTGGCAGCACCGCCGACCCTACCCTCCTCTCAACGGCTCCCCTCCTGAGCCTGGGTGCTGACGGTGCTAGGTGTGTCGGTGTTTAGACATGGATGGGAGGAGAGATAATGGAAGGGGTAAGGATAATGTGAGGCGGCAAGATTGCAACAGAAGCCGCGGGGATGGACGGCATGCTCTGCAGATTTTCTCATGTTTCAAGGCCAAGCGTCCAATGCTGTTTCTTATGTACCAAGTAGAACTCGCAATACAGCAAGAATGGTTTTCTTCTCTATTAATATTAACTGGTCTGCTTAATTCGTAGCCTTGGCCTGTGTGGATGCCAGCGTAGCGGAGCTGGAGCAGACACAGCCCTTTCCTGAGATGCTAGTAACCGGAGGGGCATTGCAGGTTGCCTCGGTCGTGAATGAAACATAAGTCGAGGTTGGCTCCGGGCTGACGACATCTGCCTTGACAAGCACAGGGATGATCTGTCCGGTCGCTAGGCGAAAGGGCTGGTGGTTCAGCGCCTGAAGAAGCTTGGTGATCTCGCCGGAATGGCTCGAGATGCTGATCCACACGGCGTTGTCGCTGGTGAAGATATCATCCAGGACCTCCTTGCTGCGCGCTAGTTGGTGTTCTCCGGTCTCGCCCTTTTTACCGGTCCAGAGCCCATCCTCCTCAGTAAAACCCTTCTCAAACTTGACGCACGGAGCGAGGGTCTTGATGTATGTCTTGTTAGAGCGGTGGTCGCACGTGCGGATACTCACGCCCTCGCGGAGGTACTCTTTGACGATGGGCTCGAAGCGGTGAGACTTGGGAATGTCCAGGCCCTTGAAGGTCTCGTAGGCTGTCATGACGCAGCGAGCGAGAGGAGAGGTGTAGTACGATTCAAAGTACGGCATGCCCTCATGCTCGTATCGGGAGTTGAAGTAGGCGTTGGCCTTGTAAGCTTCTTTGAAGCCGGCGGGTGTAAGTAGGGGATCTTCCCAGATGGCGGTGCCGTTGCCGGACTGCCCGCCCCAGTAACACTGTCTCGATACGTCAGCGTGGGATTTTGAAGAGGATAGAAGTGACTGACGTTCCAAGCGGGAGTGCCGTAAAAGCTCTCGGCAGCATTGTGCCAGCCTTCGCCGTGGCGTCCCATGACGAGCACCTTGTATCGCGTCCTGTCGCGACTGGCGTTACGGTTGAGGTGCTTGACATACTTTTCGAAGCGCTCCCACTGCGTCTTGTAGCCCTTGCGGGGATGCTTGGGGTCAGTGGGATAGGTGCGGTTCAGGAGGCCAAAGTTCCATTGAGCCTAGAGTACGGTTAGTATGTTGAAAGGCGAACTCGAGAAGCGATTGCCTACGTAGTCAAAGGTTTTGGGGTCAGTCTTCGGATCATCCTGCATGAAGAAGCCGTCGACGGCCGTGTACTTGATCTCTTTGCCCTTTGAGAAATGCCAGTCGGCGAGGGCTGAGGGCATCAGCGCCAGGAGCGCAGAGACGGTAGCTAGCTTCATTATCGTGAATATGTCGATGTGTGGTTGACGGAAGCTGGAGAGAACGATGAGGGTGCTGCTGACGTTGGACTTAAGTATTCTCAGCCCAATGGGAGGAGTTCGTCCAGGGTATCATCGCGTCTTGATCCATGCCTCTATTGTCCTGGACCTGGTAACCGGCGTCATTCTTCTTGATCCCTCAGCCTGGGCATGCTCTGGTTTGGCAATGATAGACCCTGAACAGCCACAGATCGGAGCCAATCGATGGGAAACGTGGCGCGGCGCGGGCCAGGCAAAGTGGAGATGATCCAGGATCTTGGGCCCCGGAGCAAAGGTCGACCCTTGGGGTTCGGTGAGAGAAAACGCCAAAGAGGACGGAGATGATGCTCGGGGACTATATCGAATCTGAAGCGACAGCCGGTGCCAAGCAGAATGGTCTATGACATAGAATAAGTTGTCGATTTGGTGTTTTGTTGGATGTTTCCATGTCTCAGGGATCATGGCGGGGTATCGTTGATTTGCATGTGATTGTTGCACTGAGGGTATGCCGAGAGCCTCTGTAGCTTCATGAATCAGATAAACAGTCAGTCCAGAGCTCAAGGGACTGGTTGATATAGAAAAACAAGAAGTGAGAGGTAACACTTGTTTGTTACATCCATGAAGAGAATAGAGCTGAGCTTGTGCTTCAGTGGCAGACACACCCGCCAGGCACCAGCCAATCAGATCCTGTTCAGCCCACATTCCGAAATCGTTAGGCGGGCCAAGCTCATTAACCTCCCCAACAGCTACGTACCTTAATTAGCACCACCACCACCACCAAGAGAGGACCCCTAATCACCAGACGCATCTCATCACCGCCTCTCCTTTACATCTCATCCGAGCCTCATCCTCGACCCACGTGAGCGCTCTCTTTCTTGGATCCCTATTTCATCCTATTCGGCATCTCGCTATCATGGCCTCCACTGACCCCACCGACTCTGATGAGCTTCGTCTCGAGGGTGACCCCGCGCCTGAGCTGCTTGAGGGTCGCATCTGGGTCGATGGCTGCTTTGACTTTTTCCACCACGGTACGACTTTGACTCTATGCTCAGGACTCTACGTATGGACTCTCACTAACAACTCATCTCAGGTCATGCTGGTGCCATCATCCAGGCTCGGCAGCTGGGCACAGAGCTCTATGCTGGTGTCCACTCAGATGAGGCCATCCTAGCCAACAAGGGACCTACAGTCATGTCCCTGGAAGAACGGTGATTATCTCCAGCATACGCCACCGGTCTGTTCAGCGACAGACTACTCATGATATGGGCACTAAATCGTCACAGTCTCGCCGCGACAGACGCCTGCCGATGGGTCACCCGCTCCGTCGGCCACGCGCCCTACGTTACATCTCTCCCCTACATCACCCACTACGGCTGCAAGTACGTCGTCCACGGCGACGACATCACTTCGGACAGCGATGGTAACGACTGCTACCGCTTCGTCAAGGAGGCAGGTCGCTTCAAGGTTGTTAAGCGCTCCCCCGGCATCTCCACCACTGACCTTGTCGGCCGCATGCTGTTGTGCACCCGGACGCACTTTATCAAGTCGCTCAAGAAGAAGCTCGTCGGCGAGGAGGGCGCTGGCTCGCAGGAGGAGCGCCTTGCAGAGGGACAGGCCATGCTGGACCGCATGAAGCTGTACGCTACCGATGCGTCCGGCAAGCCCCCCGGCGCCGAGGTCTCGTTCTGGACGGCGTCGAAGCTGGCCAAGCTGGAGGACGGCGAAGAGGAGCAGGGCTCATTCAGCGAGCTGATCGAGGGTCCCGGTCCCAAGCCCGGCCAGCGCGTTGTGTACGTTGACGGAGGCTATGATCTCTTCTCGAGCGGCCACATTGAGTTCCTGCGACGGGTGGTTGTCGAGGAGGAGGAGCTCGCGCGCAAGGACGGCTGGTACTCGGAGCAAGCTGTGAATGAGCGCAAGGGCAAGGGAGAGGACTATCCTCCCGCGTACGTCGTTGTCGGCGTGCATGAGGACGAGGTCATCAACCAGTGGAAGGGAGTCAACTACCCCATCATGAACACATTTGAGCGCGGTCTCTGCGTTCTCCAGTGCAAGGTCAGTCGAAAGAGGTCCGATGTAAACTGCAAGTCATGCTGACACTCCCAGTACATCAATGCCGTCGTCTTTGGCGCTCCCTTTACGCCCACAAAGGCATATCTCACCTCATTACCGCGCGGCACCCCAGACGCCGTCTACCACGGCCCAACGTCGTTTATGCCACTGACATACGACCCATACACGGCGCCCAAGGCCATGGGCATCTACCGCGAGATCGGGGAGCACTCGTTTGCGCACGTCAACGCGGGCGAGATTGTGCAGCGCATCATGAAGAGCCGCGACATGTACGAAGCGCGGCAGCGGGCCAAGGGCATGAAGGCCGAGGTCGAGGCGGCGGCGCGACAGCGGGAGATGCTCGAGGAGGAGCAGCGTCAGAAGGAGGCCGACAGGGCGTGAGGTTGACGTCGAGACTTGTGTAGGTGTGGTGGCTGCGTGGCGGTTCTGGCGGTCTGGACAGAGGTACCTCGTGAACAGATTCTAGGCAGTACTAAGATAGCATTGTCGGTATGTGAAGATGAAGGGGAATGGTCTTCAACAGGCCTATGAGAAGGCTAAGAGGTGGAGAGTAATCAGTTAACCATGATACCTAGAGACAAGACATTGTTTTCACTTTCAACACGATCCAACCTTTTTTCCATCAACTCTGCAATACCTGTCATGACAATTCGATTCAGCCACCTCCAAAGCCTAGCTCCAGGTACATACTACTCAATCAACAGAACCCCTCACCACAGACAAAGCTAACCAAGCCCTCAACAAACCGAACCAAATACCGGCTCTGTCTCGGCCATCCCCTGCAGGTTCATGTAGGTAATGTGACCCCTCCTCCTTTTCAAAGCCTGCGGCGGCTCTGTGTGAGATGACCTCATCACGCCCGACGCGAGGCGCAGTTGACATGATGGCAATTGGCGGCTAGTCGCGGGGAACGACGCTGTCAATTCCGCCCTGTGAGTCGTCAATACCAAGAGCGCCATGCCGAGGAAACACACACACAGAGACATGTCGTAAAAATGGTCAATTCATGACAGCACAGCCAAGGTTCTGTCAAAAACGAGCAACTGGGATCAGAGGCACCTGACAGCTTCCGGGCTACGACGTTGCACAGTTGCATTTTCCGTGACAATCGACAACTTCAAGTACTTGACCTTTGTTACAGGTCGTCGTCATAATGTCCTGCACTTTGCCGCATCGGAGCCTCTGAATGGGACGCATACTGGCAGTGGGGCAAAAAGCAAAAAAAATGTATAAGTTGACAAACAATGGGGAACTCTTTGATTCCGCACTTTGCGAGGCCGGAGCCATCCTCGGCCAATGCCATCTACTGTAACACCACGTAAGGCGAATCTAGATAAGCCGGCACAGCTCGTTCAATGGGTAAGGTAACAGAAGCAAAAATGGACAGCAGAGGCGACAAAGAGTTTTCCACTTACGACACGGGGTTGCAACACCCTTACATGGTAGACTTTTTGTCAGACCAAGCCTCCTCTATGACTCTTGGAAACAGTCTGGAAACAATTCTGTCTCTCCCAGACAAACACAATCAAGTGGAGCAACCCCGTAGACGGCAATTGATCCCAACACAGCGGCTCATGACCCCTCCCTCCCTCCTAGAACAAGGGCCAGGGGGTCGTAGGTATTTGTGCATCGGCCCTCCGTTATCACAGAGCCGAGCGGCGCGGGCAGAGGCAGGCTATTATCCGG